>CABHPH010135854.1:0-26081 GCA_902168325.1 Peromyscus nudipes | reverse complement strand
CTCAGTGTTAGAGCCCCTGCCTAGAATCCCCCAGTGAGGGGCTGGGGGTGTGGCTCAGTGGTAGAGCATCTGCCTAGAATCCCCCAGTGAGGGGCTGGGGTGTGGCTCAGTGGTAGAGCCCCTGCCTAGAATCCCCCAGTGAGGGGCTGGGAGTGTGGCTCATTTGCCAACATGTGCAAGATCCTGACTTCAACCCCCAGCACTAATAATAATAATTATTATTATAATTATTATACTTATAAAGCAAGGGACCTGGAGCTGGAAGGGCAGTCACTGTCACCATCCCTAAGTGGGCAAGAAGCCATGGGGCTACAGATAGGGGCATGAATCAGACACCCCAGCAGAATCTGCCTGTCTGTCTGTCTGTGCTTCATTCCATCCCAGTGGGCAAGGGCATAGACACATGCATCTCAGGACAGGAGAAGGAGGTGGATACATGGGGAATGAAGCTGAGGGGAGGACCCCACTCACCTGGACCTCCTTGGCGTGGAAGACCACAATAAGGCAAAGGAGGAAGACGGTGGACAGGGTGATCAAACTCTTAACCAAGAGCAGGTACAGCACCCACTGTGGAGAGGACAAGAGACAGTGAGCCCGTGCCTCCAGCCCTTCCATCCCCATTCCCGGCTTTCGGAAAGACCACCTTTCCCCATTCCTAACGTTCTGGCCCCCAAATCAGTCCCTCCTCACAGGACGTCTCAAAACCATTCTTAAGTCCAGTGTGATGGTCAGGCTTTATAATCCTGGCCCTCGGGAGGCTGAGACTAGAGGGTCTCTAGTTTCGGATCTACCTGAGCTTATAGAGCAAAACCCTGCCTCAAGGCAAAGAGCTATCGTCTACTCCCCAACCAGACAGCCATGTCTCAGATCAGCACCTCTACCCTCCACTCCCTGCCCCCCCCCCGGGGGGGGGGATGTTTGAAACTTACATTCTTTCTCTTTCCCAATGAAAAGTAGTTCCTCATTTGTGTATACATGTGATGTCTAGAATAAGACATCCAGCCTCCCAGAGAATGCTCCTTCCCTCCCCAGCAAGCAGGGCTTACCCCCAAACCCCAATTCCAGAAAAGGCTAGGGACCATAACTCAGCCTCCCAGAGCAGAGTGGCGCCCTTCCTTGCTCTCATCTGGGGAATGAATCCCGGAGACCCCCAGCCCCAGCTCCTGGAGGGGCCCCCAATCCTGTTCCTTGAGTCCCCTCTTCCCCTCTCCCACACTTCCCCTGGCTGTAAGCCCAGGGCGAGCACACGGGCGGGCGGAAGTTCAGGGCCTACATACACCAGAAGTTTTTTTTCTTCCTCTCTTTGTGTGGCAAATGCCTTGGAGGGATCTAAATCCAGGGAGGAAAGGTTAGAGAGCTGGGGATGAGAACAGCTGAGGTCCCTAGGATGGGTGATGCCCACGGGGGAGACCTCCCTAGCTCAGGGCTTGCCTGGTTCCCTCCTTGACCCTGCACCTGTTTCTCCCCAGCCCTCTACCACCTTCCCTGGCTGGGCCTGGGCCAGCACCCCGCCTCTGAGCAGGGGAAGAGGGCCAGTTTCCTGCCCCTGGGGGCCTCCCCCCACCTCTGCCTGAACAATGGTACTGTTGTCCCCAGCCCTCCCCTCCCCCTTCAACCTTCCTAGGCTCCCGGTTCAGTGTTCAGTTTTTCAGTCTGTCTGCACCCCCGTCCCATCAGACACCAGCCCCTTCCCCACAATACGATCCGTTTCCCGGATGCCCCACCTGGACCGGGGTCTCTTACTTCCCCCTCTCTGAGTATTAAACGCTTTGTCTTGTTTTGTGGCAGGGTCTCATGGAGCCCTGCTGGTTGGTGTTGCACTCACTGTTTAGCTTAGGGTGACTTCAAACTCCTGATCCTTCTGCCTCTACACCTCCCAAGTGCAGAACCCTGCCTCAAGGCAAAAAAAAATCTACTCCCCAACCAGACAGCCGTGTCTCAGATCAATTCCCCTACCCTCCACTCCCTCCCCTCCTGCCCGGGGAGGGGGGTGTCTTGAAACTCATATTCTTTCCCTTTCCCTATGAAAAGTAGTTCCTCCTTTGTGTATACATGTGATGTCTAGAAAAAGATCTGGCCCCCAGGCAATGCATCATCCCACCCAATTTGCCCAGTGATGGGGATCAAACCCAAGGCTTTGTGCATGCTAAGCAAGTACTCTACCAACTGAGCTACAGCCCAGCCCTGGTGGTGGTGGTGGTGGGGTTTCTCTGTTTGTAGGGCATTTCTCTCTCTCTCTCTCTCTCTCTCTCTCTCCAGACAGGGTCTGACTATGTAGCTCCGGCTGTCTTGGAACTCACTGTGGAGACCAGGCTGGCCTCGAACTCATCCAAAGAACTGTCTGTCTCTTCCTCCCCTAAGTCTCGGCACCTGGCCCTCCTCCTGAGGAGCATGTGTCTTCATTCTGTCAAAATAAGTTTGTTAGCTTGAGATGGAATTGGGAAGGGAGGGGACGTGAATGTCACCAAGGCAGCCATTGGAAGGTATCATGGGGTGAGGATGTGGCCCATCTGGTAGAGGGACTTGCCTAGCATGCACAAAGCCTTGGGTTCGACCCTCATCTGTGTGTGAACCGAGTGTGGTGGCATGTGCCTGTGATCCCTGCACTTGGGGAAGTGGAGGCTTAGCAGTACAGGGCCATCCTCAGCTACGTAGCCGGTTCAAGGCCAGCCTGAGCTACCAGAGGCCTTATCTCAACCAAGCAAAGGTTAGAAGAACTGGGAGGGCACCAGTGGCCACATATTTGAACAGATGGGGAAACTGAGGCTCAGAGAGTTGCACCAATTCCCTCGAAGTATCACGGTTGGAGGAAAGGGCCTGGGCAGGTGATGAAGTGAAAGGAGAGAGAGAGATGCGAAGGGTGTGGGCAGGTCTCGGGGAAGGAAGGACCCCCAGTTTCTTCCCATCTTGCCGGGACTCCCAGATCCCCACCTTCCCTGCTGGGCGCGGTGCTGGAGCGTGGGAGCGCCGGGCAGGCCCCAGCCATGTTTCCTGTTGGCATGGCTCTCAGTGGCCCCACCCCCTCGAAGTGGCTGCCCTCTCCTTGGCCACTTGGCTGAAGGAAGCTGGCCTGCCCTGACCCTCCATGTGGCTGCCAGTCACTTCACAGCCGCTGCTACCCCCCACCCCCCAATCCTCAAATACAGGCTGAGCACCGAGACTGGAGGATCTCTCAATGAACTTCCCATCTGCTTTCCCACCAGCAGACCACATCCATAGCCCCAACTTTCCTATTGAACAAGTGTGTTTCCCCCTCAAGCCACCGACCCAACCCTTGCCCTCCATCTCTCTCATGCTGCAAGCCTGACCAAGGCCAGAATATCCCAAGGGCTTGCTGAGACCTGTTCCAGCCTACCTGTACTCCCTGGTCCTCCAAAGACTGACTGATCGCTCTCTCCAAAGTGTTCTCCCCATCCCCCTGCGTTGTTTAAGTTCTCTGGGTGTTTTGGTTTTAATTTTTGACTTTTTTTGAGATAAGGTCTTGTGTAGCCCAGGCTGGCCTCCAACTCAGTCCGTAGCCCAGGCTGGCTTTAACCTTCTGATCCTCTTGCCTTCACGTCCCCAGTGCTCGGATCACAGGTGTGCCACCCCCATGCCTGGCGAGACTCTCCCAGCCTTCTCCTGCCTCCTCTTGAGTCTGAACCCCCAGGCTCCTCTTCCCCAGAGACTAGGAGTTCAAGCCACTGGAAACCACTGTCTGGCAACTGAATGACAGGTGCATTCTGGGGGAAATCGAGCTTCTGTGTAGTGGGGGGTGGGGGTTCCACTTTCCACCTTCTTTGTCGGCTACTGCCTGGTGGTACTGGGTGTTGAAGGCTAGATAAGGAGCAAGGAGCCACCGCCTAATGACGACTTCTTCTTCTCCCCCTCCCTCCCTTCCTCAGAGCTGGGCTATCAGGGGTCAGCCTTGCATGGACCTCAACAAGGCCTGGACCGCCCACCCCCCTCAAAGATTGACAGTGGGAGCCATCTCCCTTCCTGCAGGGTGGCCTGGGGGAAGGAATAGGGTGGATCGCACTAGCTCAGGTCTCAGGGGTCCAGACCCTCTTCCTCCCTCAGACCCAGGACTGCAAGACCCCAGCCCTCCTCCTCCCTCAGACCCAGGACTGCAAGACCCCAGCCCTCCTCCTCCCTCAGACCCAGGACTGCAAGACCCCAGCCCTCCTCCTCCCTCAGACCCAGGACTGCAAGACCCTAGTCGTCCTCCTTCAGATCAAGGGGGTCCAGACCCCTCCTCCCTCAGACCTTAAGAAGTATAAGACTTGAGACCCACCCACCCCACCTCCTTTAGACCCAGGACTGTAAGACCAGCCCTCGTTTCTCACACCCAGAGGTATAAGACCCTAGCTCTCCTCCCTCACATCCAGGGGTCCCTGCCCGCTTCCCTGCTCTGCGGAAGGGCTTCACTCACCTTGCAACCCAGGAACCACAACATCTCGGCGTGGAGCACCATGAGTCCGATGCCAGTTCCCGCCAGCACCAGTGCCCAGCCGGCCACCCTCTTCTCCTGCTCCAGCAGGCGTTTTCTCCGTCGCAGGGCCCCCAGGCCAGTCACTAGCTCCCCGCCCATGGCCCCTGAGGTCTTGGGGCTCAGCCAGCTTCCTGCCCAGGGTCCCCCACCTCTCAGTACGCAAATGGCAGCCAGCTTGGCTTCCAGGCCAGAGGCCCGTTCGGCTCACTCTGGGACTTTCGCTGGAAGGCACAGCCTAGCCCTGTGCCCTCTGGGGAGTGGTAACTGCAACAGGGCAGGGCGGGGAGGGGCGGGGAGGTCCCTGGGTAAGGGGAGGCTGCCCATCCCATCCCCTTCTGAGACTAAGGAGGAGCTGGGGTGTGTCTTGTGGCCCCAGGCAAGGAAGAAGAGTCCATCCACGTGGGCAAAGACACGCTCTGACACACAATAGGTTGTGACTCTCCAACGGTTTGCACTCTGTGGTACACACCTACAAACCACCACACCCAGACACCACAGAGCACCCCATGACAGACCGGAGATGGAGCCCAACACACCAGGACACACCACACAACCTCCACAGAAAGTGACTCACAACTCCCGAAAGTTCAGAAACCCACAGCCACACCCAGACACCACACACACACATGGTGTGACACACGCCAGCACTTAGCGGGGCAGCAGCATCCCCGTGGCACACAGGGCCACCCAAAGGCTGTAGGCATATAGTCACACACACACACACACACACACCACTCAAAATGGGGTTGGGGGAGGGGCTGGAAAGACAACGCAGCAGTTAAGAGTGGGTGCGATTCTAAAAAGACTAACTTCTGTTCCCAGTGCCTACCTGGCAGCTTGTGACCATTTGTAACTTCAACTCCAGGGGATCTGACACCCCTTTTCTGGCTTCTGTGGGCACCCACACACATGTGGCATTCATTCGCATAAATATGCCTCATCCACGCGTATAAATAAAAAAATACCTTAAATAAAAATTTTAAAATGGAACCCCGGATGCGTGCGGCCAGCAGAGAGCTCATCTAACATGCAGAATGAGTTTCAGTCCCCAGCATGGCACAAAGTGGGTTGGTGCGTGCCTGCACCTTGGCGTTAGGGAGCAGGAAGCAGGGGGATCAGCAGTTCTAGGTTCTCCTCAGCCATGAGTTCAAGATCAGCCTGAGCTACATGAGACCCTGTCTCCAAACCAAATAAAACCCCCACAGTATCTTACGATACAAAGCATCGATGGCCACACAAAATGTGTACCAAGAGCTACACACCACATAGCGGGGACGGGCACAGCAATTCGTAAAAGGCACCAGGCACAACATACACGTGTCAGCAGATACCTGTGGGATGCAGACGTGACACACACACACCCAGGGTTATACTCAGTATGTGCAAACACCAAGGGTGGCAGACGCTGTCACCCAGTGCCCAGAGAACTGGAAACACACAGCGACACACGTCCTTGTGTGTGGGACTCAAACACACGCTCCTGACTGTTACTCCCGACACTGATGCTCCTGACACTCAGCATGCCCCAGCACCCCACATGATTCACACCTACAGTCAGAGAACAGTCCAAATGGAAGTGTGCAAGCAGCTTCTACCCAAAGATGGACATTCTAGAACATTCTAGCCACACAAGACACAGCCCAGGATGATAGTCTTTGGAGCGGGTGGGGCCGGATTTGGACCCACATGTATGCCAGCATCCAGATTAGCATGTCATTGACCCAAAGTCACACATGATACCTGTACACATTATACTCCAACATGTGTGGCCACACACACACACACACACACACACACACGCACACAACACACACAGGCAAGACAGAGACCCTTAGTGTGGACATACATCCTGATATGAGACGCAAGGCCATCTCACTGAGTAAGACACAACGTTACAATGCACATTTACACGCACAACACCCATAGACGGGGCTGAGGAGATGGCAAGCTGGTAAAGTGTTTGTGCACAGTGTGAGGATCTGGGTTCGAATCCCCAGCACATTTGTGAAAAGTCTGGTGCAGGGGTTGGAGAGACGCCTTAGCGGGTAAGAGTCCATGCTGCCCCTGCAGAGGACCCTGGCTCAGTTTCCAGCACCTGCGTTCATTGGCTCACAGTAGCCTGTAACTCCAGTGAATCTAGCGCCCTCTTTTGACCTCCACTGGCACCTGCACACACATGATAGACATAACACACACTCACACACACACACACACACACACTGTAAACAAACAGAAGGTGCACAACAATTGAGGAAGACACCTGGCATCAACCTCTGATCCCCACAGACACTTGCACATGCCACTCCACAACACACACTCACACACACTCATTCACACACACACTCACACATACACTCACTCACACACACACTCACTCACACACAGCCACCTGCACATGTCACTCCACACACACTCACACACACACAGACACACAGACATGCACACCCAGCATACTCCACTACAACACAGAACACACACACATACTCACTCACTCACACACTCTCACTCACACACAGACATGCACACACTGCACACTCTGTTCCAACACAGAACACACACACACACACACATACACACACACACCTTGTAAGAGACAAAGCAAAGGCACACGGTGAATGTGACACTGGGAATGGGATGTTGTGTTGGACACAGAGATCCAAATAGGGGCACACGGTGAAGAACACAGACACACCATGTCCTGGGACCTTAAATGCTCCCACGCATGGCAACACAAAGAACACACAGGGACACCAAGACAGGGCACAAAAGGATCTTGTGACAGGGTGGCTCACCTCACGGTCCCTACCCTGAGAGAAATGTTCAGACACAACTCCTTGCCTCCCCGTGTCCTGTGGCATTCAGGACTATGGACCCGCCAGCCACAGGGAAATGAGATACCCACGGATAGACATGTCTGGCACCACACCAGTGCAGCCCACACAGACACACCCAGAGACTCCCAACCACACACACACACACACACACACACACACACACACACACACACACACACTCAGATACGCCCAGTGACAAAAACACACCCCATGGGGGTGCTCCACCCCACAGCACACATGATGATCCCATTCAGTGACACATGGCTGGAGAAGGATGGAGACGCACCCAGGCACACCCGGATACCGCACGTGTGTCTACTCAGAGAAGATGCTGCAGCCAGGCACTCCTCATGCCTCAACCCAGGCATCCCTGTCTGCTTGCTGCCTGGAGCCTGGAGCCATCTCTCTGCTTCCTCCTCCTAGGAACATCTCTGGGCCCTGCATACATCTCCCTTCTCAGTGTCTCCTTCACTCTAAGCCTTCACGTTTTTCTTTTATTTTTTAGTGTTGGGAATGGGATTCAGGATATTATGTGTGCCAGGCAGGTGCTCACCCCTGGGCCATGCTGGGGCCCCTCACTGGGGGTTTCTAGGCAGGGGCTCTACCACTGAGCCACACCCCAGCCCCTCACTGGGGGATTCTAGGCAGGGGCTCTACCACTGAGCCATACCCCCAGGCCCTCACTGGGGGGTTCTAGGCAGGGGCTCTACCACTGAGCCACACCCCCAGCCCCTCACTGGGGGGTTCTAGGCAGGGGCTCTACCACTGAGCCACACCCCCAGGCCCTCACTGGGGGGTTCTAGGCAGGGGCTCCAACACTGAGCCATCCCTAGCCCTGCCTTTATACCCTCCTCTTTCTAGTCTTTGTGTTCCTCTCCCATGGCTCCCCTGTCAGCCCTGCTTTGCTGGTTCCTTCTCTCGCTTTTTGCTCCCCTCCTCCAGCGGTCACCATCTTTGTTGCCTTGGCTCTCCTCAGTCTCATTCTCTGTCTCTGAGCGCCATGCTCCATCTTTCTGTCTCATTCTCTCCCTGTCTCTGCAGCTCTTTCCTGTCCCCCCACCCCTCTCAGTCTGCATCACTGGCATAGCTGTGGACAGCAGGTCACTTCCGTTTCCATCTCAGCCCCACAGAGGAGCTAATAGTCATGGACAGGGACTGGGGCCACCAAGGAGTCAAAAGCCAAGAAGCAGCTCAAGCTGCCCCAACTGCACAGCTTCTGGGCCCCGGTTCAGGAACTTCTGAGAAATGTACACAGAGAGACAGACATGGAGGGAGGGAGGGAGGGAGGGAGGGAGACAGACAGAGGGACAGAGGTTGAGGAATCACAGAGGATCCAGGAGTCAGGTATGCTATCAAACATCTGTAATTTCAGAAATCTTGGCACCTGAGGTACGGTGATGAAGAGGCTGAGCCTAATCCAGGGTGTATGGTGACATCCTGTCTCAAAAAAAAAAAAAAAAAAAAAAACCCAAAAAACAAAAACAAAACGCAAAAAAGAAACTAAACCACAACAGAGGTTTTGGAGGCAAAGTGAAAAAAGAGCTGGGGGTGTGGTTCAGTGGTAGAGCCCCTGCCTAGAATCCCCCAGTGAGGGGGTGGGGGCGTGGCTCTGTAGGAGAGCACTATCATAAGGCTCTGGATCCTATCTTTAGCACAACAAAAACAAAACACAACAAAATTAAAGAGATAGAGAAGACCCACAGAAGTGAAGAAAAAGCCAAATCTGAAATCCAGACATGGACATTAGACAGTAATTTTGTCTCCAAATATACTGAAAATAAAGAGATACCTGGGAAGGCTGGATGTGGGAGATGCCCCAGTGGGCAGCATTGACTGCCGGTCATAGAGACGGACACCAAACTCAATCCTGAAGCTATGAGCAGTTGAAACAGCCTTCATTTTCTGGCTCTCTCTAGCCCTGGGAGGGGCTGAGTTGAGAGGTGGGAGTGACTCAGGGCCCGAGGCTTCCTGTGACTCAGCCTTGGGCTCAATACTGAAACACCGAAGGGGATGTCGTATGAGACGGGGGTCTTCGGGGAAAGAATGAGACAGGATTGCGGTGTGTAAGAGAAGGGTGCAGCGCACTGGCCCTAGACCCTAAGTCCAAGAGGGGAGGCTGGGGCCTGAACCTCTGGGTCTAGGCGGGGGAGGCCTGGGGCCTGGTTCCCTGGGGGGTGGGCTCTGGGTTCAAGGCGGGAAGGGGGCTGGACCCCACAGTGCTATCCAGGAAGACTGGAAGAGCTGATTCAAAGTTTCCAGGACATTTCCCTGGCCTTTCCCCAGATGCTCCCCCTTTGTCCCAGCCTCCTCTCCCGGCCTGGAAGAGAACCAGGAGCCTTAGGGCCCAGCCGGAAGGGGCCAAGGACAAAGGGTTGTTTAACTGGCTGGTGCTGGAGGGAAGTAGAGAAGAGGGTGTCTCAGGCGGAAAGGTCACTTGATGCCCGGGGCATGTGCTGGGACTGGCAAGCTGAGCCCCAGAGAAGACATCCTGAAAGTCCGCGGCCAGCGGCAGCGAAACGCACAAAGCCGACTCTGAGACTTGGCTTATGGAGGCTTCAGGGTTTGGAAGACTCCCACCTGGTGGTGATTTTAGAAACTGCAGGCACTCTGCAGCTTTGCAGCAAAACTTTCTTGTCAATGTCTATTGAGCACCTACTGAATACCTGATATTGTTCTAAGAGCAAGGGGTATTGCATCAAACAAAACAGACAGTCCCGCCCTGGAGGGCCGCGCGCGCGCGAGAGAACGCTTAGGATTCCATCCATCTCGATGTCTGATGGTTTTACCAGTCCCAAATTTCCCTTTCTCTTTGGACTTCTGTCTCCCTCTTAGTCCCCGAGAACACACGTTTGGCATTCCTACATTGCAGCTTTCAACTCGGTCCCTTCCTTTTTTCCTTTCCTGTCCTCCTTCCCCCGCTAGTTTACAAAAAAGTCCTTAGGTTTTCTTTATTTTCAACATACGTTGATTGATTGACTGATTGATTGACTGGGGGGGGGTGCATGCACGGGCATGCACACATTCCACATCACTCGTGTGGAGGTCAGAGGAGAGCTCTCCTGAGTGATCAGAAATCAGATCTCTCCTTCTACTGTGTGGGTCAAACTCAGCAAGTGCCTTTACCTTTGGAGCGATCTCACCAGCTTTCTGTGTTTGGATTTAAAAACCATTTATTTATTTGTTTATTTATTTATTATTTTTTCTTTTTGAGACAAGGTCTCTACATATCCTAGGCTGTCCTCAAACTCACTGTGTAGCCCAGGCTGGCCTCGAACTCACAGAGATCCGTCTGCCTCTACCTCCTGAGTGCTGGGATTAAAGGTGTGCGCCACCCGGCTCAGTAAATACTCTTAACCAATGATGCATCTCTTCAGCCCCAATCTAGTGTTTTGGAAATAAGTTCTCATGTAGCATAGGGTGGCCTTGGACTCATGTAGCCAAGGATAGTCCTGAACTCCTGATCCTCCTGCCTCCAAAGATCACATAGATTACAGGCATGTGTTATCATATCCCACTCTTCTTTCATGCGTGTTTGAGCCACGGCTTTCCTATGCGTTCCTTAAAGTTATTTTATAATCCTTCTGTCTCAGGCTTACAGTTGCTGCAATATCTGGTGTGCACTGCCACATGTGTCTCCTCTACAGACATGTGCCATCACATCTGACTACACACACACACACACACACACACACACACACACACACACACACAGTCACTATGCAGCCCTGACTGTCTCAAACTCACAGAGATATGCTTGCCTCCATCTCCCAAATGCTGGGGTTAAAGGCGTGCACCACCGTGCCAAGTCCCTGGCTCTGATCTTGGTGTACCATCAGCTTTACCTCTGCAAGGAATTTTCCACACAAGCAGCATGGTTCCGAGGCAGCTCTGAGTACAGCATAGCCGCCATCTCTAATGGAACGCCCCCAGGAGCCCTGTAGGGTGGTCTGGCCCTTATGTCACAGGGTGGCTGGAACAGAAGAAGAAGTCAGATATCTGGAGCCCCCAGCCCAGTATCAGTGTCCACAGTTGGGGCTTCCCTGGTCTCCCTGGCTGTACCAGCGTGCAGCCAAGATATGGCATGGTTCTCCTCTTCGTATTTGACTTGCTTTGATGGACAGGATGTGGTGTGAGTAGCCCGGAGCATGCTAAGAGCGCAAGGAACTTCTGTTTCTGTCCTCCGAGATCTCAAAGCCATCATGCTGCCAGGAAGTTTAAGCTCACCCCATGGAGAGGGACGTTGGAGGAGAGTCCAGATATTGTAAGCGAAAGATTCAGAAGGGCAGAATGCAGCTACCTATGTGACCCGGGGGAGAGCAGCAGAAGGGTCTGGACCACAGCCAGAACCACAGGAGCTGTTCGTTCTCAGATGCTACATTTTGGAGTGGTTTGCTACCTAATAGGGTTGGTGCGTGAAATGTGCAGGCTTAGGTGTTTGAACACATTGGTCCCCAACTGGCAGCGCTGTTCTGGGTGGCTGCAAACAACCTTTGGGACTGTGGACTAGCTGGCTGGGGTGGGTCACTGGTGGTGGGCTTCAAAGGCAATATCTGATATCCACTTCTGGTGTCAGGAGGAGCACTCTGCTTTCTGATCCATCAAGGTATATCAAGCAGCCTCCATGCCCTCCCCACCATGATGGGACTGTTCTCACCAAAACTGCAAGCCAAAATAAGTCCCTCCTTCCTAATGTTGCTTCTGTCAGGGAGTGGCCCAGAGATGAGACACATTATAATAGCAATAAGCAGTTATGCTTTTCTGCTCATCTACGTACATTGAAGCCTTCTACTAACAAAATAATTTTTTTTTGGTTTTTTTCGAGACAGGGTTTCTCTGTGTAGCTTTGCGCCTTTCCTGGATCTCGCTCTGTAGACCAGGCTGGCCTCGAACTCACAAAGATCCGCCTGCCTCTGCCTCCCAAGTACTGGGATTAAAGGCGTGCGCCACCATCACCCGGCACAAAATAATTTTTATATATGAAACTATAATGGATATTTCACCCTATAAATTGTAGTCAATTAAAAAAAAACTTTGCACAAATGCTGGGCAGTGGTGGCACAAACCTTTAATCCCAGCACTCGGAAGGCAGAGGCAGGTGGATCTCTCTGAGTTTGAGGCCAGCCTGCTCTACAGAGTGAGTTCCAGAACAACCAAGGCTACCCAGAGAAACCCTCTCTTGAAAAACAAAAACAAACAGAAAATAAATAAAAGATCTTCAAAAACTGAGTGTATATGTGTATGTTTGGATGGGAGTATGTGCACACGGGTGTAGGTACCAGCAGAGGCCAGAAGAGGGCACCAGGTCACCTGGAACTGGAGTTATAGGCAGTTGGAAGCTACTGCATGTAGGTGCAGGGAATCAAACTCTTGTCTTCCGCAAGAGCAGTATGAGCTCTTAGCCATTTCTCCAGCCCCAGCCAATACAATTTTGCCTTAGTCTTCCTTGATCAATTTCTGTTTTTCTTTTACACTTTCCTGTCCTTTCCTATCTCTGTCTCTGTGTGGTTAACTCCTGTCAAAATTCCTCTCTCCACTGACAGTCCTTGGCTTCTCTTTGCTGGTCTACAAACAACACCAAAGGCCTCAGGTTCTTGACATTTGTCTGTCCTCTTGAACTGGACCAGTCTCCCCTAATCTCATCTAGGATGTTACGCAAGCTAGGCAAACAGTCTACCACTAAGCTACACACAGCAACCTGTCTAACTTGGTAAGATCTCAACACCTCTTCAAACACAGCCTCAAGGCCAACTTGCAGACACCAGTTCTGTCCTCCCACCTCGTGAGCCCTTGGAATCACACTCAGGTCTTCTTGAAGCATTCGCCTTTACCCTCTGAGCCATCTGACTGGCCCACAGTGGCCCATTTCCATGGTAACCTTTGGATGCATCTGTGAGGATGTTTCTAGAGAGGACACACTGAAAAAGGTACAGACCCATCCTGAGTGTCAGGCAGCGCTATCTCCTGCTCTGGGATCCTGAAATGAACAAGTTGAAGGAAGGTGGAGCCAGTAGAGTGCCAGCATTTACCTCTCTCTCTCTGCTGTTGACCTGCCAAGAAGTGAACAAGCAGCTTCCATGCCCCTACCATGCTTTCCTCCTCCATGACAGCCTGTGCCATTACAACCTGTGAGACACAACTGGTCTTCCCTCCCCCTAAGGTGCCTTCTGTCAAGGGTTTCATCACAAGGAAACAGGACATGGTACTAATGCAGTATCCACTCTGGTCATCTGCCTCTCAGACTAGCGCCTTATCATTGCCAGGATGCCAATGCTATATAGTAAAGGAATCTTAACTCCCTTTTTATTATCTATTTATATTTTATGTGTATGGGTGTTTTGCCTACATGTGTATCTGTATGCCATGAGTGTGCCTGGTGTCCATGGAGGTCATGAGGAGGGCATCAGATCCCCATGGAACTGGAGTTATAGATGGTTGTAAGCTGTTATGTGGGTGATGGGAATTGAACTCAGGTCCTCTGGAAGAACAGCCAGTGCTATTAACCACCGAACCATCTCTCCAGCCTCCATGAACTTCTTTTCTTATTTGTCTAATTTTTTTTTTTTTTTTTTTTTTTTTTTTTTTTTTTTTTTTTGGTTTTTCGAGACAGGGTTTCTCTGTGTAGCTTTGCGCCTTTCTTGGAACTCACTTGGTAGCCCAGGCTGGCCTTGAACTCACAGAGATCCGCCTGGCTCTGCCTCCTGAGTGCTGGGATTAAAGGCGTGCGCCCCCAACGCCCGGCTGTCTAATTGTTTTGAATACAAGTCTTGCTATTCAAATGGTACAAAATAATGTCTGGTACACTGGAAAAATGCTCAATATATATATTTTTTGAGATAGGGTTTCATGTGTCCCAGGCTGTCTTTGAACTCACTATGTAGCCAAGGATGACCTTGAACTTTTGATCTTTTGCCTCCACATTCTGAGTGCTAAGATTGCAGACATGCATCATCACACCCACTGTATGTGCTGCTGGGGATGGGGGTTCATCTCTACCAGCTGAGCCAATGCCTCAGCCCTCCACGAATGCTCGTCCAAGGAACATTCTTTCTCTGTAATACTGACCGGCTCTCCTCATGCTCTAGCTGGCTCCACACCATCCTGCGGGGACGGGGGAGGGGAATGCCATTTTTCCATTTCCCTGGTGTTTGCCCCACCCCTCAATCAGATCAGTTGCTGTCTGTGGTCCTGATGTGGTGGCTCTGTCCTTGGTGCTGACTCTGGGACTTCATTTCTGTGACACCAGGGAGGGTGGGAACATCTTGGGGGAGGGGCAAGGTCCTGCGTTAGATGCAAACATTGAATCACTTGTGTCTCTGAGGGAAGACAGACATATGAGTGTGAAGGGGAGGGCTTCACAGGCCCCTGTGATCACCAGAGGGTCCACTGTGTATGTTACCTGTCTATGTACACAAGCAATTGTGTGTGTGTGTGTGTGTGTGTGTGTGTGTGGTGTGTGTGTGTGTGTGTGTGTGGTGTGTATGTGTCTGTGTGCATGTGTGTGTGTGCGTGCCTGTGTGTGTCATGTGTGCCCGTGTGTGCCTGTGTGTGTGTGTGTGTGTGTGTGTGTGTATCTACCCTGCTCCTCCTCAGCATCCATAAGGGCTTTGTGCCACCCTGCCCCAGGACATTGAGACCCATGAGTTCTCATGGTTCTTATATAACATGTCAGTGTTAACATTTAACCTGTGAGCACTGTTCCTACTCTTCATCTTCTCATTCATTGGTCCATCCATTTTTTTATATAGGTATGCACATGTGTTAGCCTGCATGCAGGTATGTGATTGTGTGTTCATGTGTGTAATCATGTGTGTGGAGGCTAAAGATCAAACTTGTGTGTCATTCCTTAGGGGCCATCTATTTTAGTTTTCTTTAGTGTGTGTGTGTCTTTACATGCACAGGTCAAAGGACACCTTGCAGGAGATGGTACTTTCTTGTAGGACCTAAGACTTGTTGGCAGTCACCTTTACCCATGAGTCATCTCACCAATGCAACTTTTATTTTTTTGAGATTTGTGCTGCTCATGGACTCACCAAGTAGGCTAGTCTGCCTGGCCATTGAGCCCCCAGGAACTGCCTGTCTCTACCTCCAAAGTGCTGGGATTACAAATGTGTGCCATCATGCTGACCACCTTCTCCTCCTCCTCCTCCTCCTTCTTGCATAAGTACTTCAGGTCCTTGTGGATGCAAAGAAAACACTTTACCAACTGAGCTATCACTCTGGCCCTAATTAATTCACTTTAAAAATATGTAGCCTGGAGTGGGTGAGATATTTCTGCAGGTAAAGGCACTTGCCACCAAGTCTGGTGACCTGTGTTCAACCCCTGGGACTCACATATTGGAATGAGGCAGCCAACTAACCACCTTCTACACATTGTCCTCACCTCCACCTTCGACCACAGCATGCATGTGCGCCTTCACCCTATGAAATAAATAGATGAATGTAAGTAAAATTTAAAAGAAAATAGGTAGGTTGCAGGGTTGTTTTTAACTCTTTGGGGGCCCACCACCCAGCTCCCAAATAAATTTACAGAAACTTATTCTTACTTATGAATGCCCAGCCTTAGCTTGGCTTGTTTCCAGCCAGCTTTTCTAACTTAACTTATCCCATCTCTCTTTAACTGCATTTTGCCTTTCGGGTTTTTTTTTAAAATCTTTCTTTATTCTATATATCTTTCTTTCCTTCTTATTCTGTGGCTGGCTGGGTGGCAGGGTGGCTGGCCTCTGGCATCCTCCTCTCCTTCTCTTTTTCTCATTCCTCCCCTTTCACTCTCAAGCCTAGATTTCTCCTCTTATCTATTCTCTCTGCCTACCAGCCCCACCTATCCTTTCTCCTGCCTTGCTATTGGCCATTCAGTTCTTTATTAGACCAATCAGGTGTTTTAGATGGGCAAAGTAACACAGCTTTATAGAGTTAAACAAATGCAACATAAAAGAATACAACACATCTTTGCATCATTAAACAAATGTTCCACAGCATAAATGAATGCAACACATTAGTAGGTCGCTTAGGCTAGCCTCAAACTCATGATACTCCCTTTTTGAGACATCGTCTTGTCGTGTAGCCTAGGCTTGCTTTAAGCTCATGGGTGATCTTGCCTCAGTCTTTGAGGTTACAGGTGTCCACCACCACAGCAGGCTCTGACATCATTAACGTATCTATTATTTAAGATTTGTTTTTTTAATGCGTCCTTATGATTGTAATACCTATAGCAGCCATAAGAGGGCATCAGATCCCCTGGAGGTGGAGTTACAAGCTGTTGCAAGCTGATGTGGGTGCTGGGAACCAAACTTAGGTCCTAGGAGACAGCAGCAAGCACTCTCAATTGCCGACCCATCTCTCCAGCCCCTATTAATATTTTGACAATATTATTTTTTTTTCAGAGCTGAGGACTGAACCCAGGGCCTTATGCTTGCTAGGCAAGTGCTCTACCGCTGAGCTAAATCCCCAACCCGGACAATATTATTTTTAATGACTCATGTCGCATGTGCAGAAAACACACAGCATGTAGAGATTCACATTCAGGAGCTGGAGGCAAGAGGGTTAGGAGTTCAAGGCCATCCTTAGCTACATCCTGGGCTGCATGAGACCTCATCTCAAAAGATACAAACCTCAATGGTGTGGCTATCTAAATAAAACCTGAACACTTCCAACAGCGGAGAGAACAGACCTCCTAACGTGGGTGGGGGACTCTCATAAGTTCCCCCGCAACTGGAGACTAACAGCTGCTAAAAAAAGGAGACTTGACCTCCCCAGGCACGCACACCCCCCCCCCCGCTCCCCCGCTGACTGGTTACTCAATACCAAGTGGTCAACCCTGGAAACATGCACACAGCAACGCTGAAGGGACTCGGAAGGTTGTAGTTATACATTTATTCATGTATATGTATATGCAACCATGGTGTTGAAGGAAGAGGAGGCCCTGTGATTTTGGGAAAGACATGGGAGGGGTAGAAGGGATGAGAGGGAAGGGGGAATTGATGTAAGTATTTTTTAATTAAATGTACACTATAATAAAACAATTTTTTTTCAAGACAGGATTTCTCTGCACAGCCCTGGCTGTCCTGGTACTAACTGTAAACCAGGCTGGCCTCAAACTCACAGAGATCCACCTGCCTCTGCCTCCCGAGTGCTGGGATGAAAGGTGTGCGCCACCACTGGTTTTAAAAAGACGCAAAGGGCCACTTTGGAATAAGAATAGCCAGGGGACCCCCCAGCCTTCGCCACTCTGAGAGGGTACAGTCTTTCTGCAGGATCCCATACAGGGTTGTTAGCATCACACCGGTCCTCCCCACCTCCACAGGAGAAGTCTGTGTTCAAGCAGAGAGCAGTTGGCTCCCACCCCATAGCTCTCACACCAGAACCCCCTCCCCAGCCTTTCCTTCTCCCCCGGCCTTCAACATTAAGCAGTCCCTGGCCTTGGAGACTTGGAAGAGAGTCGCCCTTGCTGGCCTCCTCCCTCTGTCCCTGACTCTGGCCTGGTTGTATATCTTGGCTTTCACCATGCTCCTCTGTGCCTCTAGAAACATGGCTTCCACCGGCTCTGGGAGGAAACAGAGAAGGTTCGTTGACATACGATATTTCTAGGCCCTTCAGGGCCAGTCCACCCTTTCCTTGCTCATCTGCCTCACCTTCATATATTAATACATCCCAACTCTTTAAATTCATTTTCTAAATTGTATTTATTTTTCCCGTGTAGGTGTGTGCATGTGTGTAGGTGACATGGCTCGTGTATGGAGGTCAGAGGACAACTTTGGAGAGTCTAATTCTCTCCTTCCACCTTGTCAGATCCAGGGATCGAACTCAGGTCGTTAGGTTTTTGTGGCAAGCATCTTTATTCACTGAGCCATCTTACTGGCCCTATCCTGGCTCTGTGCAAGTGGTCCTAAATCCCCCTCTCTTATTGCTTTGCCTCATAGGCGTCTTCTCCGACATCCATGCCCATCCAAACTGTTCCCTCAGGTTCCTGTCTGGACTTGCCTTACTGGATCATACTCCTTTCGTTTGTTTGTTTTGTTTTCAGACAAGGTCTTATGTAGCTCAGGCTGGACATTGTGTATCAGAGGATGTAGCTCAGGCTAGACATTGTGTATCAGAGGATGTAGCTCAGGCTAGACATTGTGTGTCAGAGGTAGACAGTGAATTCCTGATTCCCTTCCTCCACCTCTAGAGAGCTGGGATAAGGGTTGTGCCCCCTTCCACATCTGACTCACACCCCAGTTTCTCCAACCATGAGCCTCCAGGTTTGTGACTGTGTCTTTCCAGATCAGGAGGGCAGGATGGGCCTGACTAATTGCTGGGGCCAGGAACACACCAGCCCAGAAGAACAGGTTCCAGATGGCTGCCGGATGCCTCTTCCTGCCCCTCAGTTCCTTATTCCCACCCTGCCCTGTGTTCTTGCCATCCAACAAGTACTTCGTGAGTCTTTAGTATAGGCTGGAATGCTCCTTCCACTGCGCCCTACTGACAAATTCCTACTCATCCCTCAGGACCTGGTCACCTCCAATGCTGTGACTGTGGACCTGACAGGAGCTAGAATCACCTAGGAGACAAACTTCTGGGCACATCTGTGAGGGAGGTTCCATGTTGAGTTAATAGAGAGGAGAAGGGCGACCTTAACTGTAGGTGACACAGTCCACACAAAGCAGAAGGGGGAGTGAGCCAAGCATCAGCATCCACTGCTCCGGTTCCTGACTATGGACACCAAGTGACCGGCCACCACCTGCTCTTGTCACCGTGGCTTCTCCATTCCTGGGGCTGATGAGTGGTGGCCGTAAGATGAAATAAACCCTTTTCTCCCCAGGTCTCTCTCTCCCTCCCCCCCCCCCCGTTTTTCAAGAAAAGGTTTCTCCGTGTAGCCCTGACTGTCCTGGAACTCTCTCTGTAGACCAGGCTGACCTCAAACCCACAGAGATCCACCTGACCTTGTCTCCCCAGTGCTGGGATTAAAGGAGCACGCCATCGCCCCCGGCTAATTTTTAGATTTTTAGACAGAATCCCACTAAGTTACTCATGCTGACCTTGAACTCAAGATCCCCTTATGTCAGCTTCCCAGTGGGTGGGACTCTAGGTTCATGCACCTCATCTGGCTCAATCCTTGTTGTTTAAAGTGTTGCCTCAAATTCCAAAGCTGGTGTGAGAAGGCAGAACTCGAACTCTCCCCTCTGCTCAATTTAATCAGATAATGTTAAGAAAGGGGTGGGCTTGGTTTCCCCCCCCCCCCCCCCGCATCCCCTTCATCTGCCCCTTTCCCATCAAGGAAGTTGGCACATTTTTAAAACATTTTATTGCAAATAATATACATGTGGAAAGATGAGAAAGGGCAGGTATGATGGCTTGAATCTGTAATCCCAGTGTCTGGCAGGTCAAGGTAGGAGGACCAGGAATTCAGGGTCATCCTAGGCTATGCAATGAGTTTGAGGCCAGCCTGGGCTACTTGAGACCTTTTTCCAAAACAACAACAGGAAGTTTAGTGAAAAGTGCAAAAAATGGGTTGGTGAGTTCTTAGATCCCATAACTCAATGTCTAGACCTCCAAACACCTCATATTCCCTCTTCTGGTCACTTGTCCCCAAAGATAATCACTCTTCTGACTGCTAATGTCACACACTAGTTTTTAACCAACATTTATACTTTGTTTTGAATAGAATCATATAACCTGTTCTATGGTGTGTCTTCACTATTTTGCTTAACACTACTTTTGTGAGATTCTTCCAAGGCCATGGCAGGTAACCGTCAACTGCCATTTTTCGTTGCTGTGTAGTACTCCATTGTGTGACTGGATCATAACCTCCTCATGTCATTTGGCTGTTCATATTTATTTGTGTTGTTTTCAGTTTGTGGCTACTATGAACTGTCCTACTAGTCTACATAGTTTGGGGGAGCATATGAACCAATTTCTGTTGAGGTGGTACACCCAAGAGTGGGACTGCTGGGGTGTAGTATGGATGCCAGTTCTGTTTTAGAGACACTGAAAAGCAGGGGTTTTGTTCTCTCTCTCTCTCTCTCTCTCTCTCTCTCTCTCTCTCTCTCTCTCCTCTTCCTTTCTTTTGAAACAGGGTCTCACTATGTAGTCTTGGCTGTCCTGGAACTCACTATGTAGACCAGGTTGAGCTCAAACTCAAAGACCCACCTCCATCTGCCTCCGGAGTGCTGAGGTTAAAGGTGTGAGCCACCACTGCCTGACAGGGTCTCACAGTGTAGCTCAAGGCTGGACCTAAACTTGCAGTGTCTTCCAGCTTGGCCTTGAAGTAGTGATCCTCCTGCCTCAGCCCCTTGGGTGCTGGGATTGCCACCACCCTTGTGAGAAATGGGTTTGTAAAGTGAGTGGCGTGATTTGGCTGTGAGGTATCACAAAAGGCTCACGTGTTGAAGGCATGATGGGCAGGGGTGGATTTTGAGGGGCCTCACTCAATGCACTGATTAGTTCCCAGATAGATGCGCCTTCAGGAGGTGGGGCCAGTGGGGCCAGGAAGGATGGGTAGAGGGGTGAAGGTTGTGGCTGGAGGGACGGGAGTGAGGCTCTTATTTGGATGCCATTTTTAAAAAGGGAGCCCACACCAGGGGCTGGAGTGGGTGAGAAGCGAGGCGATGCTGGAGGCGCTGTCTATGCGGTGAGCCCAAGGGACCCCCCCAGAGCAATGGCCAGTAGTGGAGCAACAAGCAGCAGGGTCAGGATTCGGGGAGCCCGGGGAGGGGCCGGGGACGTGACGCCGGGGAGGGTCTGTGTCACCGAGTCCCTGTTGCAGAGGCGACCCTCGCAGCAGTAGCCCTGAAGGTCGATGGACGTCCAGGGGCTGACGGTGCCCATGGTGGTGCAGGAGGGCCGGTGGCAGGTCCGGATGTACACGGGCACCGAGAAGTTGCCTGGGTGGACAGGGAGGAGGGATCAGGCCGCGGGAGGGGCCTCCCTGGAGCTCTGCCTTTGCAGGCAGGGGCAGGCCTGCCTGCATCCTCGGACACATCTCAGGTCTCTCAGAGTGCAGACATGCCTCCTCCCTCAGACCAGAGCCACATCCCCTCCTTCACGATACAGCAGGCCTCCTGTCTCAGTCTACAACAGGCCTTTCCCCTTAGATCAGAGCCATGCCTCCTTTAAATCACCGCCATGTCTTCTTCCATGGACTTCACCCGAGCCTCCTGCCTCAGACCAAGGCCACAGAGAACATGCCTCTCCGGTGCCTCTGCCCTCAGGCCTTCAGCGCCTCCACATTTCTATCCCAGGCCATCCCATTATTCCAGCCCCTCACCAATGTTCATCTGGCCATTGCCCTGGAAACAGACGCTCTGGTCCTGGTGGCACTGGACTCGTCGGGACCTCTCAGGGGAGCAGTCTTCGGGGCGGGTCCCCAAGCAGGCATAGCACTCGGTGCCACTGAGTGTCGGCGGGTCAGGTGCTTATAGAAAACAGTAGATTAGACCATTGCTCCAGGCTGGCAGTGCCGGCTGCGCACAGCAACCGCTCATGCAGAAGAGGAGTCTGGCAACCTATAGCCTGAGTAGCGCCCGGCGGAGGCCCCGCCCCAGGCCTCTCCAGTCCCGCCCTCACCTCTAGCCCCTCCCCTGCCCCTCCAGCCCCGCCCCTGTCTTCTGCAGCCCCGCCCCCATCTCGCAAGCCCCGCCCCTGGTCTCTCAAGCCCTTTCCAGTCTTTCCAGTCCCGCCCCTCACTTCCAACCCCGCCCCACCCCTCAAGTCCCTGCCCCCGTCTCTCCAGTCCCGCCCCTAACCTCTCCAGCCCTGCCCTCTCCAGCCCCGCCCCGCTCTCTCAAGCCCCGCCCCGTCTCTCCAGGCCCGCCCCCCAGGCACACCTTGGCTCAGGTTGGGGAGGCTATCGTGGTTCTTGAGTTGGGTGTTGCAGAAGTCTGTTGCGCAGCCGCGGACCACCGCGTAGTCCGGAGGCAGCGCGTCCTGGTTGGACTGCATGGGGCCGGTGGTGGGGCCGGTCCAGCATCCCTTCCGGACGATTGTCACCAGGGAGCGGTACCCTGGGGAGAGCACCAGGCCTGGAATGAACTCTCCCTCCCGCCTCCTGCTTGTCTCCTCTCACTCAGTTTTGCCTCCTCCCTCCTTCCATTCTGCCTTCTGCTACCTTGTTTTGTTTCTCTTTTACTTTACTTTCTTTTTTTTTTTGAGACAGGGTCTCCTGGAGCCCAGGCTAGCCTCCGACTACTTATGCTCTCAAGGATGACCCAGAATATCTGTTCCCCCTGCGTCTCCTTCCTGAGTGCTGGGATTATGGCTTGTGACAGCCTGTCCAGCCTGCCCAGTGTCCATTTCCTGTCTCCCTCTTCTCCGTCCCTCCCTCATATCTTACCCTCCTTCATTTCATGTCTCTCATTTACCCTCTCCCTTCTCTTCTCCCCTCCCTTCCTCTCCCCTCCCCTCCCCCCTTCCTTCCCTTTTCTCCCCTCAGCTCTCTCCTCTCTCTCGGTCTCTGTTGCTGTTAAAGATTTTATTAATTTTAGTTTATATGTAGCACACATGCAGTGCTCACAGAGGCCAGAAGAGGGCGTTAGATCACCTGGAACTGGAGTTACAGCGCGTTGCAAGCCACGATCTAAGTGCTGGAAACCAAACCTGGGCCCCCTAGAAGAGCGGCCAGTGCTCTTCACCACTGAACCACCTTTCCAGCTCTGTTTTGTTTGTTTGTTTTTCTGAGACAGGGTTTCATACAGCTCTGGGCTGGCCTAAAGCTTGCTCTTCACCCAAGGATGACCTTGAACTTGTGATCCTCCTGCCTCCGCCTTCCAAGGATTGGAAGTGCTTGGATTAGAGACTTGTGCCATCATGCCTGTTTCTCTCTTTCCCTCCGACCAGGGTTTGCCATGTAGCCCAGGCTGGCTGCAAACACGCAGTGCTCCTGAATCTACCTCCAGAGTGCCAGGATCTCAGGCGTGAACCGCCATGCTCAGCCATCGCTTCCTCCTCCCCCATCCCCACTCTTCTCTTTTCTCTTCTCCTCTCTCTTCTCCCTCCCTCCACTCTCTGTCTCCTCTTTATTTCAACGGCTGCACATGCTTTTGCAGCCCTCAGGTCCTCACCAGTATCCAGCAACAGCATTGCCTCAGAGCACCCCTGAGGACAGGAGACACTGGGGAACGTCATGGCGCTGAGGTCGAAGGGCCCGAAGTAGGTGTGTTCGAAGCTGTAGCACTGTAGGGCTTGGGAGCCTAGGAGAGGGATGGGGTGTGTTAGCAGGTCAGGGGGAACCTGGGGCTCCACACAGTATGGGACAGACACACACCAGGCTGCTATGTCTCATGTCACCATGAGACAGCAGTGTCATCACCAAGTGCCACTGTGGTCCTCGAAGACCTCAGTCACTTGCATAAGGGGCTGAAGTGATTTCCTCCTGTTCTGCCCATCTCCCAACAGACACCCCCAAACGGTCTATACCCCACGGTCGGAAGAGTGCAGTCTCACACAGACACAGCCAGCTCAGCAACACAATTGAACTCTGGCCTAAGTGCTGGCACAGGTTTGTGCAAACCTCCTATTAAATGCATGCAGAGCAGCTTGGATGCAGCCCCATGTTTCCCCGAGATCCCACAAGGACAGACATGTCAACAAAGCCACTTAGAGGGGGTACCACCTCACTCACAAGCTCTGGTGTCTGTATTTGCATATGTCATAACAATGATAGAGGATCAAGGGATACAGAAGCTGAGAGAGGGCCAGCAAGTTGGCTCAGCCAGTAAAGTGCTTGCCACCAAAACTGACCATCTGAGTTCGAGCCCCAGGACCCACGTGATGGAAGGAGAGCATCAACTCCTGCAAGTTGTCCTCTGACCTCCACATGTGAGCTGTGGCATGTGCCAGCGCGCGCGCGCGCGCGCGCACACGCGCGCGCACACACACACACACACACAGAGAGAGAGAGAGAGAGAGAGAGAGAGAGAGAGAGAGAGAGAGAAGACATAACTTTTTTTTTTTAAAGAAGCTGAAAGTTGTGGAAGAGAAAAATCACACGCACCAAAAGAGAGCACAATTATGCAGTTAGAAATGATACCATCTGCTGGGCGGTGGTGGCGCACGCCTTTAGTTCCAGCCCTCGGGAGGCAGAGGCAGGAGGATCTCTGCGAGTTCGAGGCCAGCCTGGTCTACAGAGTGAGTTCCAGGACAGCCAGGGCTACACAGAGAAATCCTGTCTTGAAAAACAAAACAAACAAACAAAAAAGAAAGAAATCGGGCTGGAGAGATGGCTCAGTGGTTAAGAGCACTGCCTGCTCTTCCAGAGGTCCTGAGTTCAATTCCCAGCACCCACATGTGGCTCACAACTATCTCTAGTGGGATCTGATGCCCTCTTCTGGCATAAAGTTGTACATGCAGATAAAGCACTCATATACATAAATAAATAATAAAAATCTTTGGAAAAAAAAAAGAAAGAAATGGCATCATAGACTGGGAAGCTGGCTGGGGATGGTGGTAAAGCTTATCCTCTAGTGTGTGGGCTAGGGTTAGACCCCAGGCGTGGCAGCCTATCTGTCACCCTAGTGCGAGGGAGGCAGAGAGAGTCCCAGAACAATCAAGCCAGCTGGACTAGAACAACAATGGGGGCTGGGTTCAAATGAGACCCTTCCTGGACTTGGTGGAGAGTGACGGAGGAAGATGCTGGTGTCAACCTCATACCTCCACACACACGTGCATACACACTGCACACATACACACAGCAAAACGAATGAGGAAAATAAATGATCTCATTGAAGTAGTTTAAAATCATATAATGGATACACTATACAGACATGTAATCCACAGAGATAGCACAGGGACAGTGGACATGTATGTGCAAAATTACATACACATCTTTTTTTCTTTTCAAAGAAAGTCAAGGAGAGAAACTAACTCAAATTTTTGTTGTTGTTTTGTTTTGTTTTTTGAGACAGTCTCATGTAGCATAGGCTGGCCTAGAACTCACAATTCAGCTGAGGCTGGCCAAGTGCTAGGATTACAGTCCTGTACCACTGTACAAAAACATTTAAAAATTTGAAATTGTTGCCGATCATGGTGGCACATGCCTTTAATCCCAGCTCTCAAGAGTCAGAACAAGTAGATCTCTATGAGTTTGAGGCCATCCTGGTCTACACTGAAAGTTTCAGGCCAGCCAGGCCTACACAGTGAGACCCTGTCTCAATTTTTTCTTTCTATTACATTTTATTTATAGCATTGTGGAGGGGGATCATGAGTGTGCCCCATCTAATGCATATATGGAGGTCAGAGGACCAGTTTTAGGAGTCAATTCTCTTTTCACCGCGTAGGTCCTAGGGATCAAACTTGGATTGTCAGGCTTGGTAGCAAGCACCTTGGAGCCATCTTGCCAGCCCCAACGTGCAAGCGCCTGTACACACACACACACACACACACACACACACACACACACAGATATTGACATCTGGTACAAAGAAGCACACGAGGTTGCTAACACACGTACAGACACCAAACTAACAAATTAAGCGGGAAGGGTTTGCTTAATATCTTCCTAACTCTCCCCTCAGAACCCATTCATGCTCAAGTGAGTAAGTCCTGCATGACAGAGGATCCAAAGATGGAGCTAAGGTCCCTGCCAGCTCCAGGGAGAACCCCGATTGCTCCCCAGAAATCCCTTCAATGAAGGGCTGGGAGGGGGAGGAAGGAAGACCCAGTGTCAGAGGAGAGGACAATGTGGGGGTGCAGAGGGGATGGGAAGGGAAGCACACATGCTCTCCACCATCCCAAAATTCGGGAGGACAAGCCTCTAGCCCTCCTCCCTCAGACCCAAGGATCCAGGCCCCAGCCCTCCTCCC
>CABHPH010135853.1:0-11849 GCA_902168325.1 Peromyscus nudipes | reverse complement strand
GAGGGGACTAGACCTGCCTGGACTGAGTCCACCAGGTTGATCTCAATCCTCGGGGAGTCTTTGCCCTGGAGGAGATGGAAATGGGGGGTGGGGGGGACGGGGGGGTGGGAGAACGGGGGAATCTATGGCTGATATATAAAGTTGAATTATATTGTAAAATAAAATAAAATAAATTCAAAAAAAGAATATAAGCTTGCAAGAAGTATCTAAGGAAGTCTTAATGACATGTAGTAATAAGCTTGTAAGATGCTTGTCGTAAATGTAAGTTTAAATAAGAAATAAGAAGATGGAATGAATATAAGAAGTATATAAGAAGTAATAAATAATACATTTGCTAAAGTAGTTCTATAGTTTCCTTAAGAAGTATAAATAAGTAAATGTTAATGTTATATGTGAGTTTGTAAAAACGTGTAAATGTTGAGTGTGAGCTTATGCTTAAGCACATGTTATATGTGAGTTTGTGAAAGTGTAAATATTGAGTGTGAATCTATGCTTAATGTATATGGTAAAAAAATCTGAGACACAGAAGACAGTGTCCTAGTAGACTGCAAAGTAGGCAGTCTGAATGGTTTCAAAAGCTCCAGAAGCCGCTAAGAAGCTAAGAATGGCGGATGCCAGAACTAGCACAACAAGGCATCTGCAGCTGAGATCTGTGGAAAATCAACACAACACAGAAAAACCTGAGCTAACATCAAAAAATGGTGGAGTTTAGAATACTACTGTACCTAAAAAGGTCTCTGTCTGTGAAAACAAAAGTTGCAGAGACACTTGTTTGAACTAAAATTGCTAACTGCAAAAATTCTGGTTGTAAAACATCTCTTCATATTTGGAAGTGAAAGCCTGATACCAGAATTTATTTCTTATTTGAATTTTTTGAACTTAAAAAAATGAGATATAACAAATCTTTTTGTAGTTTTTGGATTTCTTCATATTTGGAAGGCTCGTACCAGAATTTTATCATTTGAATTTTGGGACTTAATGAAATGAACAATAGATTTCATTGCAATGGGACAACTTTGAGTTTACTTATAGCAATGATCTTGGAACGGTTTATGTAAAAATGGAATTACTTATGGAACTGGTTTTGTATTACAAATGGAACTGTTTAAACAGAAAAGTTCAGATTTTCTAACTAGCCTTGAGATTTTTTTAAAAAAATTATAAAAAAAAGGAGTTATGAGGAGAATTATGTTTGCAGAAATTACATTTAATCTATTGATATTAATGCACCCTGGTTTTATGGAGTTAAGGAAATATTTAGGTTTGATGTGAATATATCAGAAGTTTTTCCTATGTTCTGTTAGCAAGAAAATTCAAATGATTAAGAGTTAGAATTCTGAGACAGAGAAAATTGTTAACATATATGGTGCTGTATATAGTTAATTCAAATGGTTCTGTTAAGAGTTTGCTTTGTGTTGTAAGATTGGGAGAATTGTGACTATGTATAGCAATATTTATTGTTAACCTGTTAATGGTAATGATGAAGCTAAGGGATTCTTTAAGTTTGTAGTTGCCTTAAGAGTTTTTGGTTTAGATAGGGCTTGAGGCAGCTAAGACTGCTGTGGTCACCTTGGACCTAATTCAAAAGAGAAATGCCATCTTTATCATCCTCTACTCCAATACTGGGAGGTGTAAGAGCTATGGAGATTGTTGTAAGCCATTAATAATGAGTTATTTTTTATATATTAAGAAAGGGGGACCTGTGGGAGCCTGTTTTCGGGTTCCTCTTGGCTTTACCTAGCAGGTACACATAGAGGATGATCAGGACCACAGGCCTGAGTGCAGGTGTCTGAGATGGTCTTCACATGGCTGTGCTGGGGGAGGAGGTCATTTGCTCCACCCCTTGGCGCCCCTATAAAAACCCTGGGGCAGAGACAGTCAGGGCCTCTTGGAAAAGGTTCCAGGCCCTCTCGAGGCTCTCCTTTATTTTCTATCTGTTTATCTCTGCAAGATTCTCTGCAATAAATACTATCTAATATTTCCTGCTGCTCACACTCAAAACTCTGGGAAACTGTGGGGTTGGTGGGTAAACGCCCCACACTGTACAATAGAAAAAAGAAAGCATCTTCAATAAATGGTCCAGGCATAACTGAATGTCAACATGTAGAAGATTGGAAATACATCCATATCTATTGCCATGCACAAAACTCAAATCCAAGTGGATCAAGCCTTCAATATAAAAGCAGTTAGACTAAATCTGATAAAAGAGAAAGTAGGAGGTAGTTTTCAATGCATTGGCACAGGAGACCACTTCCTAAATATAATAGCAGTAGAACAGACACTGAGAGAAAAAAATTAATAAATGAGATGTCCTGAAACTGAGAAGCTTCTGTAAGGCAAAGGACACAGTAAATGAGACAAAGACAGCCTACAGAATGGGAAAAGATTTTCACCAACCCCACATCTGACAAGGGGCTGAACTCCAAAATATATAAAGAACTCAAGACACTAGACATCAAAATAACAAACAACCCAATTAAAAATGGGCTATAGAGCTAAACGGATTTCTCAAAGGAATAATTTCAAATGGCCAAAAGACATTTAATGAACTGCTCACCATCCTTGGTTATCAGGGAGATGCAAATCAAAGTGACTCTGAGACACCATCTTACACCTGTCAGACTGGCTAAGATCAACACCACTGCAGACAGCTTATTTGGGAGAGGACTTAGAGGAAGGGGAACCACGCCTCCACTGTTGGATGGAGTGCAAACTTGTACAGCCACTTCGGAAATCTGTGTGGTGGTTTCTCAGAAAATTGGGAATCAGTCTTCCTCAAGAACCAGCTATACCACTCTTGGGCATATACCTAAGGAATGCTCTATTATACCATAGGGACACATGCTCAACTATGTTCATAGCAGCATTATTTGTAACTGCCAGAGCATGGAAACAACCTAGATGCTCAAGGGAAGAAAGGATTAAGAAAATGTGGTACATATACACAATGGAGTACTACTCAGCAGAAAAAAAATTACACCATGAAATTTGCAGACAAAATAGAAAATATCATCCTGAGTGAGGTAACCCAGACTCAGAAGGACAAATGTGGCATGTACGCACTCATAAGTAGATACTAGAAGAAAAGCAAAAGATAACCAGACAACAACCCACAACTCCAGAGAAGCTAGCAAACAAGGATGACCCAAAGAGGGATGCATGAATCACACTGGAAAGGGGAAATACATGAGGTCTCCATGAGCGAAATGGGGTTCACAGGTGTACAATGGAGGGTAGATCTTGGGGGATGAGAACAAAAGGGAATGGTAAGGTTGAGCAGGAACAGGGATGGAGTGGGAAAGCAATGAGAAAGATACCATGATGGAGGTTGATATCATGGGGATAGAGAGAAACCCAGTGCTAGGGAAGTTGCCAGGAATCCCCCAAGGATGACCCCAGCTTATACTACCAGAAATAGTGGAGAGAGTGCCTGAACTAAACTGGCTTGCCCCAGTGATCAGATCGGTGAATACCATCTCATCACAGAGCTTCTCTCCAATGATTGATGGAGGCAGATGAAGAGATCCACAGCTAACCACCAGGCAGAGTTCCAGGAGTCCAGTCAGAGAGAGAAGAGGGATTCTATGAGCAAGTGTATCAGGATCATGATGGGGAAACCTGCAGAGATGACCAAACCCAACTAGTGGGAACTCGTGAAAGTTGGGTCAATGGCTGTGGAGCCTGCATGGGACCAGAGTAGGCCCTCTGCATGATGGGACATGGTGTAGCTTGATTTCCTTGGGATCCCCATGGCAGCAGAATCAGAATACATCCCTGGTGCATGAGGGTGTTTTTTGGAGCCCACTACTTAGCATGGGTCACCTCGTACAGCCTTGAGGCACATGCAAGGGCTTGGACTTGCCTCTACTAGATGTACCTCCTCCAGGGAGGCCTTGCCTTCTTGTGGTGGGACATTGGGGGTCAGTTGAGGGGAAGGCTGGGGGGTGGGAGGAAGGAAGAGGGGGATCTCTGGTGTGAAAACTGAAAAAATTTTTTAATAAAAAATTAAAAGAAAAAGAATATCTAAAATGCCTTTTCTTGTTTTTCAGTCTCTCTCTATTGTCCTTAATAATTATATAATTGTTTTTTATATTTCCACAAATTTAATTATTATAAATTATATGGAATAATCTTTGCATGTTTATGATCAAGAAATAATCTGATAACCAAAACTGGGCTCCTCTTGATTGCCTTTTTAATGAATAAAAGGTCTTTTTAAAAGAAAATAATATTATTCTCCTTGTTCAACTCATGGTTAGGCAGTCATGTTAGTAAGACTTTACAAACATAGCTTCTAATATTTCTCGGGGACAAAACCTCATGGAAAACATCTTGGTCCTATCCCCACCCAGCCTAGGTCCACCTACAATATCTAGTCTATTTCCCCTTCTCAGGGAGATCCATTCATCACCACCCCAACCCCTGAGTCCTGCTTGTTATTTAACCTCTCTGGGTCTGTGAATTGCAGCATCATTTCCCAATTTTCTGAGAAACCACCATACTGATTCCCACAGTGGTTGTACAATGACCGTGGCTTATAACAAGTTTTGGTTTCACCCAATCACTGGGCAAGCATTACTGAAACATTTCACTATTAAGATCAAGCTGATGAAAGAAAATGCGGGCCATACTTTCAGGAGAGGAGGCTATAATCATTTTAGATTATGGATTAGCCTATAGAAAAATACCTGCCATAAATCAGTGAAGGGGAAGATTAATAGGAATCTCACACAACTTAAGTAAAACATAGCTCTCTGAACAGATGAAGATGTTATTTTGTATCCAGGAGTCCAGTCAATATTTATATGTATAATTTAGCCATCATTTGGCTTAAAAGAGCTTATTGGGATATGGTATCATTTTTACTATTTTCTACAAAGAAAATATTTTGTGTTTAAAATAACCCTGGACTTTTGAATTACAACTTATTTTTATGTTCAAAAAAGAAATTTCCTCTTAGCACCACCTTCACTGTGGCCCATAAGTCTGGATATGTTTTGAATCTATTTGCATTGATTTTTAAAAGGTCTTTAATTTCTTTATTTTTGCCTTGACCCAGTAGACATTCAGTAGAGAATGTTCAGTTTCCATGAATTGTAAGTTTTCCATTATTTCTGTTATTGATATTCAGCTTTAATCCATTGTGGTCTGGTAGAGTGAAGGGGGTTATTTCACCTTTTTTTGTATCTGTTGAGACGTGCTTTGAATCTGACCCTGAGGTCAGTTTGGGAGAATGTTCAGTGAGGTACAGAAAAGAAGGTGGATTCTTTTGGGTTTGGGTCAATATGTGCTATAGGTATGTTATGGCCTTTCGGTTCATAATGTCTGTTGACTACAGTATTTCTCTGTTCAGTTTTTGTCTAATGTCCCACCTCTCACTCACACTCACTGCTCTGTTGCTCCATCTTTCCCACCTCTCCATCCCATATTCAACTGTCACCGTGGCATTGGAAACTACAGTGTGTCAGACAGTATGTTTCTTCCCAACAGCTTTACTTGCAAATATTCATTGCAAGAACTTGTTGATCTGGTTTGAGGATTCTGATTTCTGAAGCACCATTGGCAAGACTCATCTCAGATATCCTGCTATTGTCGAGAGTCAGGGTGATGTTGGAGCTAGGAAGGGCATCTGGGGGCAGGTTTCTTGGGAGCTTCTGGCTCCTGCACACCACACCACCCTTGAAGTTGTCCCCCAAGGCTCCCGGGGCTAGACTTTTATGCTTGTAGCAGCTCCACTGCCCCATGCTCTCCATCTCTCATTAGGGAAAGCAGCCCAGGCTACAGCTGCTGTAGTTCCATGCTTGGGGACAGCTGGCCATAAGCAGTACTTAAATGTTTCTATGGGAGCTGTAGATCTCTCTCACTACCCTGTCCTTGGTGCCAGCAAATGAACTGCTCATCAGACATGACCTTTGTGCTTGCAGCCTGCAGGTTTGGAGGCTGGGGTGAATTCTCTGCCATAAAGGCTCTGTTCCCCCATCTTTCTAATTTCATGAGTCCACTTTTCGATACCATCTTCCCTTAAGGCTTGCCTTTTGTTGTTTTATTTTTATTTTGTTTTTATTATTCATCTATTTACTTTATATCCCAGCTTCAGCCTTCACCCACGCTCTCCTCCCAGCCAGTCCTTTCAACCCACTCCCAATCCCCTCCTATTTCAGCTCCATGTAGGAAAGGGCAGGTCTCTCACAAGTATCAATAAAACATAGCAAAGCAAGTTATGAGACTAAGCACCTCCCATGTATTAAGGGTGTGGGAGCCCGTTTTCAGGTTCCTTGTGGCTTTACCCAGCAGGTACCCATAGAGAATGATAAAGACCACAGACCTGAGTGCAGGTGTCTGAGATGGTCTGCACTATGCTGTGCTGGGGGGAGGTCTTTTGCTCCACCCTTTGGCGTCTCTATAAATACCCTGGGGCAGAGACAGTCAGGGCCCATTGGAATAGGTTCCAGGCCTTCTGGAGGCTATCCTTTATTTTCTGTTTATCTCCACAATCTAAATCCTTCCCTCTAATATTTCATGCTGTTTGCACTCAAGAAAACTCTGGGGAACTGTGGGGTTGGTGGGGAAATGCCCTGCAGAATGGCGCTATGAAAAGTGACTAAAGAAAAAAGAAAAAAAAGGGGAGGTTCTAAAGACAAAAAATGGGTGGACTAAAGACAAAGTAATAGTGACTAAAGAAAAAGGAGAATAATAGTTTTATTAGAGTTTTTGTCGAAAGTGTGAGTCAGCCCTGCCAGTGGAAAGTGGCATACCATGCCAGTGTTATGGAATATATATATATATATATAAAATTAAGGGCAGGGGTTTTATCCTCGAGAGAAAAGGAAAAAACGGACGGGACGGATGTTTGTTGCTGCAGCACAGAATTCTCTTCTGTCAAAATTTTCTATCTGTGAAAAATAATTATAAGGCATAGTGTAGGTAAATCTTATAACAGTAAGATTGTGTAGAAAAAAATTTAAGATAACTAAAAGCAACTAGACAGAAACTCTTCAATTTTCTAATTTTGGGGGCTATGAACGCAAACTGGGAAAAATTTCTTTGAGCTTTACGGGTAGTAAAAAAGCTCTTCTCTGAGCTTATGGGGAAGAAAAAGTTTCCTATGGAAGCTCTTGACCTGGGGACAGCTGAAATACTAAGTCCAAGTGCAGCAGAAAGTGTTTTCTCCCTGAGGCAAAAATGGGGGTGTAAAAAGCCAAAAAGTTTAAAATTCTAAAGTTTTGGGAAAAGTTGGTCTTTCTCTCTTGGGGGGAAAAATTTTTCTTAAACTAAAAAGCTTTTCTTGACAAACTTGGGGAAAAAAAATCTCTAAAAAGCCTTAATCTTTTTCTCTCAAATTAAATCCTCTCTTTAAAAAAATGATTAAACACTAAAGCCTTTAACGTTCTCAGAAGGACAAAAATTAGAATCACCTGAAGATATTAGTATGGGGACCACCTGTGATTAGCTCTAAGGAAAACAAACCTCTTAAGACAGCAAAACCTCTCCAAGTTCTTTCTTTCAAGCTTTGAAAATCCTCCCTGCAATGCAGCAGGCAGGGATGGAGTTCCTAAAAACCTCTTCTAAGCTCTGTCTCTTCAAGCTAGTAAAAGGCAGTGGGTCAAAGTCCTCTGAGGGAAACACTTGGGAGAGTAAGAGTGAAGAGCTCCAGAGAGCCCAAAAGGGCAGGAAACTTTACCTGAGAAAAGCAAAAAAGCTAAGCTCTTCAGTTACAGCTGAGCTGAAGCATTAAGGGTTTTGTTTCTGAGTGAGCATTTCAGAATGAAAAGATGCTCCTAATCCTCCTAAGGCAAAGATCCCTTGAAGCAATGCAAACTCTGTGAGTATGGGATCCTAGCTTCTGACCAAAAACTCAGAGGTGACTAGCCAGCGTCTCTGAGTTGGAGTGCATTTTGGGAATACTAGGGTTCCTGCAGTTGTAAACTTCCTGGAACACAGAGCTGAGGCAGGAAGGTGCAGGACCCAGGGGATGTTTGCTACTGCATAAAGCTAAAGCTGGTGGGAACAGCACAGTTGTCTGCTTTCCTACAAGTCCAGGGTTGATAGGTCCACAGCTGCAAAAAGAAATCTGAGAAAAGCTTTCCTGTGAGAGGAAGGACCTTTCTGGGGAAGCAGTAAAGCTGAACTGTGTCTGAAGCAGTTGTGCTGTTGAGTCAGAACGCTGTCTGGGGAAAGAGCCCAGCCAGGGCAGAACAGAACTATCCAGGAGTCAAGCTTTCTTTTCTATCAGAGAAAGCATCTTTTTGAGAAAAGCTTTCTTTCAACTGACTCCCAATGAGGTGAAGGAGGGTAGGCCTAAGAGGTGATGGCCTCTGGCATAAGCTCTGTCCTTGAGCACCCAGACAAGCAAATGCAACCCATTGGGGGACAGGGTCAGGTGAAAGGCCTGAGGGAAAAACACCTGTCCAAACGCAAGCATAGAGATGGCAAAAACCTCCCTTGTTAGATTTTCAGTCTGTATGCAAACCACACAGACTCTTAAAACAGAAATGGACAAAAAGCCCCTACCTTCAGTAGCAGGGAAAGCCACCACTGTAGTGTTGGAAACTGTTTCTGGGGTAGAGGGGATAAACTGAGACCAAACTGGGTACTGTCAGGGAGAAAGATTCTGAAGAAACAGAAGGGACAGATTTCTCCCCCAGAAAATGCATGACCTGGGAAAGCTGCTAAGAATTTGAGGCAGATTGGGGGAAGTGGGGGGAAGCCCCTACCTCCAAAGGCAGCTAACAGAGGAACAGATCAGCCTGAGATATCTGAAGCTCTGCATCTGGAGGGGGGGGCGGGGAGGAACAAGCAAAATGAGAATAAAATCAGTGGGAGAAAATCTCTCCGAAGGAGCCATGGAAAAGCTCTGTTGTAAATGTCTGTTTTTCACTTACTGGCTAAGGCAAACACAAGGCCCTAGGAAAGTTGCTATCAGGAATGCCAGCCTCAATGTGTGCTAGCAAGGCAGGTGCAGTTCTGATTCAGGGCTGGTGTCCGATAAAGCAGAGACACCTGTTGAAGCCAGCTGAGGAGAGAACAGAAATCTCCCAATGTCCCATAATCGAAAACTCAAGCTTGGTTTAAACCTCCCAGGCAAGAATTTGAAAGTAAGCTCAGTAAGAGAACTGGAGGTTGACTCCCTGACCCAAAAAGAACTATGGGAAATGGAGTCCATAAGCTAGCTCATAACAGTGAGCTGATGAAGAGAAATGAATTCTGGGAAATGTAGTATTTCAGCTAAAGATGGTGATACTGTCCAAAAACTTTTCAGCTCAGATTGAAGTTTCTTCTCAAAGCAATGCTAGAAAGCTTAATCTTACCTCTTGAGAACTCAGATCAGACCAAAATCTACCTAGAAGAGCAAACAAGCCACTTCAAAATCCTTAAAACAAGGGAAAGCAGTTTATATACTGAACTTTGTCTTAGATATGAAGAAACTTGTGTTGAAACTAAAAGTTCTTTGCCTTTTGAACAAACTGCTTGCAATGAGTAATTCCTTTGCAAATCTAATGAGGGAGACAAGGAAACAGGCAATCAAAAAAGAAATGACTGCTTTATAGATGGGAAACAAACTTCAGAAAATCTAGCTGTCTTACAAAAGAGTTGCTTCACTGGAAAGTTCTTTATAAGAAATCAATGCTAAATGTCACAGCTGCTAACAATATTAGGAGTTAAAGGCAATGAAGTGAAAATACTAAATCCTGAAAATGCTTTTTCACAGAGTAAGCTAATGAAGGATATGTTTCATGAAAGTACATCTATTCTTGACTCCTTTGAATAGTAACAGTTTTGGTGAAAAGATTGGAACAACAATCAAGTCAAAAATGTTTCAACAAATTCAAGACACTATTCACAAAAGGAAGCTGCCATGTTTTCTGGGCCATATTAGAGCTCAGTCCAATCTTCCTGGTCCTTTAGCTGAGGGTAATGCAATGGCTGATAAGTTAACAAAGAGAGTAGCATTATCCCAAGTAGCTCAACAGTCACATGCTCCTCATCATCCAAATAGCAAAAGCTTCAGAAAGCAATTCAATCTTACCAAAGAAGCAGCTCGTCAAATATTTAAATGATGAGGGGTATGTCCAAAATATTTTCCTGTCCCTCACTTAGGGGTAAACCCTCGAGGTCTTCTTCCCAATCATCTATGGCAAATGGATGTTACTCATATTGCAGAATTTGGCAAATTAAGATATGTACATGTGACCACTGACACTTACTCAGGATTTTTAATGGCTAGTGCACAACCTGGGGAAGCTACAAAACATGTGATTATGCACTGCTTGAAGTGTTTTTCGTATATGGGTTTATCAAAATTTATTAAAACTGATAGTGGTTCTGGATATAGTAGCAAGGCATTTCAACAATTTTGTACCCAATGGGAAATCGTACATAAAACAGGTATTCCTTATAATCCTCAGGGACAAGGTATTGTAGAGAGGGCTCATAGCAGTCTTAAAATACAACTTCAAAAAATAAAAATAAAAAAGGAAGAAATTTACCCTCAATTGCCACATAATGCATCAAACCATGCTCTTTTTGTTCTGAACTTTTTGAATATGGATGTCTGTGAGCAGTGTGCCGCAGATAGATTTTGGCACATTGGCATCCAAGCGACTTATGCTCAAGTGAAATGGAAAGATCCCTGCTCGGGATTATGGAAGGGTCCTGATCTTGTTTTAATATGGGGTCGAGGACATGTTTGTGTTTTTTCACAAGAGGAGAATGAAACTCTGTGGTTACCGGAGCATCTGGTAAGGAGCGTGGAACTAAGGAAGATCAGCTCCAATGACATTCCTATAAAGGAACCAGAATGAAAATAGCTTGATTAGTGTTTCTGAGGTTTTGTCACTGGTTAATGCAAACAGTACGGAAATAAGAGTTCGGAGCTGTGCTGCTTTGGGCTTTACTAGCTCCTTTAGAAAAATACTTGATATCACCTAATAGCTGTGCAGTATTTGTCGAAGAGCTTTACAGCAGCTAAATACGGTAATTTCCCCCTCAGGGTGAGGTGGAGTTTTTCAGTAGAACAAACCAAAAGTACTGCTGTAATAGAAACGTTTGTCTGAATTGAAGCACTTCGGGGAGCTATTAATTTGGGTGAAGAGACAGCCTCTAGTTAAAAACCGTTTGCCGCTGACAGTGCATCTCTGCCAGTTCCGGAATGGCTGAGAGAACTCGGCAACTTTGGAGTGTGGCTTCGTCTTGAGAAAGTTATAGTCTCCTAGCAACAAGCATCACAACTTTATACCGACAACACTCAATAAATCCCAGTGTTATATAGCAAAGCGAACTATAAACTCTAAACTTTAGAAATGATGTACGTACTTCCTGTCTACTTAAGAGACTTTCTAATAGAGATCGTGATACTAATTAAGAGTAAGAAGTAGAAAAAGATGAAAATAAGATGTGAGTTTGCAGAAAATATTCTTTCTTGTTAGATCTCTGTGTTAAGAAATCTTTGGGTGCTTGCTAAACTAGACATATGCTAATGGTAGCCCTATATAAGTTTGTAAAATAGATCTATAGAGGTCCTTTAAGAATATAGGCAGTTGGAGCGGGTCCTGTGCTCAGGGCATGAATTGGCTGTTTGAAACCTGGGGCTTAGCAGAGACACTTGGCTCAGCCTGGGAGGAGGGGACTAGACCTGCCTGGACTGAGTCCACCAGGTTGATCTCAATCCTCGGGGAGTCTTTGCCCTGGAGGAGATGGAAATGGGGGGTGGGGGGGACGGGGGGGTGGGAGAACGGGGGAATCTATGGCTGATATATAAAGTTGAATTATATTGTAAAATAAAATAAAATAAATTCAAAAAAAGAATATAAGCTTGCAAGAAGTATCTAAGGAAGTCTTAATGACATGTA
>CABHPH010135852.1:0-19889 GCA_902168325.1 Peromyscus nudipes | reverse complement strand
CATGCATGGGTGCACTTACACACTTACATACATGCAGGCAAACACTTACAGACACAAAATAATCTTTTACAAAGTAAAATCTAAAAAAAGAAAATAAATAACAACAAAACAAAACAAACCAGGCAGGTGTGGTAGTCCACACGTTTAATCCCAGCACTCGGAGGCAGAGACAGGTGGGTCTCTGTGAGTTCAAGGCCAGCCAGGGCTGTGTAGTGAGACCCTGTCTCAAAATTTCAAAAAAAGAAGGGAGGGAGGGAGGGAGCTGGGGATGCAAGTGAGTAGAGTGCCTGCAGCTTGCCTGTTGCATGGGAGGACAGCATGCTTCACGGTGGCATACCTGTCATGCTTGTGCTCAGGAAGCAGGAGGATTGTGACTTCCATGCCATCCTGAGCTGTGCTAAGGCCCCTGACTCCAAAATTAAGAGGGGTCTGGCAGGTATCCCAACCGCTGAGGTGGTTGCACACAGGCCTGGCAACCTGACCTTGATTCCAGAACCATGTAAAGGTGGAAGGAGGGAACTGACTCCAGAGTTGTCCTCTGACCTCTACACGTGTGCTGGGGCATGTGCATGCCCACACACGATAATACTAAATAGATTACAAATAAAAGGAGAACGTGTTGGGGAGAGGAAATGAAAATGGTATCTGTAAGACAGACTGTGTTGCCTTTGTGGCCTCTGCACACCTGTTCAGCCCCGAGCTCTGCCTGTCAGTGGCAGACTCCAGGACTGGTCACTTCTGCAGCAGCCATTGCTCCTCTCTTCATGTCTCACCTCCAGGGGCTGCGGTAAACCTTACCCTGGTCACTCCAGAGAAGGCAATCAAGCTGGCAGCCAATGACTTCTTGCGGCAGCTGCTCATGCAAGACGGGTAAGGCCAGGTGATGGCGTCATGGAGCCTCTTCACTGTATATTCAGAGACAGTATATTCAAGAGAAAAGACAGAACACACAGGATATATACAGATGTATTTAGCAACTAGCTGGTACATTTTTTTTCTGTTTTGTTTTTCATTTTTTGTTTGTTTTTATTTTTGAGACAGTCTCCCTATTTAGCTCTGTGTGGCCTGGAACTTACAGAGATCCTCCAGCCTCTACCTCCTGAGTGCTCAAAATTGAGCGGCCACACCCAACAAGCTGACAGATTTTTAGACATTAACCCCCAAACGCTCCCGTCTTCTGTGTCCCCACTTGTCCTAGGGACGGTACTTGAGAGGCTGGAACAAGAACCTGACCGGACACTGGTGTTCCGTAGTTCCCGATTTCATCTCAGGTGTGCAGGCTGCCTCCCTCGAGCCTCTGCGGGAAATCTAGCTTCAGGCATGCTCAGTGGCACGGTCTGTACTTCCAGGAGGTAGGCGGCAGCCGCAGGGGAGCGGCAGCAAAACTGAGGACAGCTTGCTTTACACAGAGTTTCAAAAAAACAGAAAGGAGAGCCAGGCAGAGTTTTAATCCCAGTACTCAGGAGGCAGAGGCAGGCAGATCTCTGTGAGTTTGAGGCCAACCTGGTCTACAGAGTGAGTTCCAGGACAGCCAGGGATACACAGAGAAACCCTGTCTTAAAACCAACAAAACAGTTCCAACTATCAAAGAAGGTGGATGGGCACAGTGAGGCAGGGCCGGCCTGAGACTAAGGACCTTACTTCTGGTCCCACAGGGCGCAGCGGAACCTGAAGATGGAGATGCTGGCCGGGTGTGGGGCTGGAATATGCCAGGTGGTGGTTACCTGTCCCATGGAAATGCTCAAGATTCAGCTGCAGGATGCTGGCCGCTTAGGTGAGGAACATCCCAACTCATGGCACCAGCAAGGCTGGGATCAGCACCGGGCACACTGCACCGCACACTCCCACCACCAGCCTCACGCATTTTGCACGCTCAGCTTCTAGGTCAACAGACATGTTTTTAACCCTCTCAGCTCCAGACCAAGGAGCAGCAACAAGAGCCTGGGTTCTAGAAGGTGTAAGCTGTGTCTCACACCTCCATGCTGATGCCTTGATGTTCAGGCTGGATTCCTGAAGATTTTTTAAAATGGGGCTTAGGGGGCTGGAGATGGCTCAGTAGTTAAGAGCACTTGCTGTCCTTGCAGAGAACTAGGGTTCAATTCCAGCACACACATGGTACCTCACAACCATCTCCAGTTCCAGGGGATCCAATGCCATCTTCTGGCCTCCTTGGGCACTGCATACATGTGGTACACAGACATACATGCAGGCAAAACACATACACATAAACTAGTAAAAAAAAAAATTTCAACTATGAGCCTTGCAGTGGTGGCGCACACCTTTAATCCCAGCACTATGGAGGCAGAGGCAGGCAGATCTCTATAAGTTCAAGGCCAGCCCAGTCTACAGAGCGAGTTCCAGGACATCCAGGGCTGTACAGAGAAACCCTGTCTTGAGAAACAAACAAAACAAAACTTCAAATGTGGAAAGACAAACAAATCGGAATGCTGACCATGGCACACATACAGTGAGAGCAAGTGAGAGCCTGAGGAAGAGACAGGGGCCTCTTGGCAGGGGTAAGCCAGTGTCTGGTTAAATAAGCTAATATGTAACACACTCAACACCACTGCCCTCGGCTCCGCTGTGCACACTTGTGCTGGAGTCCAGCCCAGTTCCACATTGGGTAATAGCAGTTTCAGCAGCTTCAGGAAGCCCATGTGTTCCTATCTGCCAAGAGGAAGCTCCTGCCGTGTCACCTTTTCAACCTGGGTAAGAAATTCTAGCACAAAGCCGGGTGGTGGTGGTGGTGGTGGTGGTGGTGGTGGTGCACGCCTTTGATCCCAGCACTCAAGAGGAAGAGACAGGTGGATCTCCGTGAGTTCCAAGCCAGCCAAGGCTATATAGTGAGTTCCAGGCCAGACTGGTCTACATAGAGACTAACCATCCATACAAAGAGCAACAGCAAAGAAAATGTGTGTAAAAGCCAGAGTGGTGGGCTTGTCTGTAATCTCCAGGCTGAAGGGGAGCTCAGCCTTGGCTAAAAGAACCACATATACACACATGGCCCTATGGCTGCTTCCCTCGGGTTCTGTCTAAAAACTGCTGGGTAGGCAGGAGTCCAGTTTTCCATCTGAGCCTTTCCTTCTCTCTCCTCACCCCACAGCCCTTGCCCAGACCTGGATATTGAACCTTAGCAGCCCACATGCCAGTCAAGCCCTGAGCCACACCCCAGGTCCCCTCCAAAGAAAAGCAGAAAGAGCGCTGGAGAGATGGCTCAGGGGTTAAAAGTACTGGCTGCTCTTCCAGAGGTCCTGAGTTCAATTCCCAGCACCCACATGGTGGCTTATGACCATCTATAATAAGATCTGATGCCCTCTTCTGGTGTGCAGGTATACATGCAGAGCACTCATACATAAAATATAAATAAATAAAATTAAAAAAAAAAAGACTAGCTTTAAAAAAAAAGAAAAGCAGAAAGAAATGAGACAGTAGATAACTGCCTCCATTGCTGCCTTTGGATGCTAAGGAAGCCCGGGACGTGAGTTGGAATTATTTCCTCTGAGCAAGAACTTACTAACCTCAGCGAAGAACCTAAGCACTTCTTGTTGCGTTTGGTCTTTGTGGTGCTGGGGTCAAACCCAGGGTCTCATGACCTCCGGCAAGTACTCTACCATCAAGCTGTTTCCTAGCCCGCTTTGTCTCAAGACCAGGTTTCACCATACTGCCAAACTGACCTTGAACTCTTGGGCTTAAGCTATACTCTTGCCTCAGACTCTTGACTAATTGAGTCTACAGGTACATAATTCTATGTCCAGCAAACACTGACTTCTAAAATAAATACACAATCTCAGTACATTAAATCCTATGGTCATTAGTGGGACCCACAAGTTCTACCATATCTATTATCAATCAATCAGTCAATCAGTAACCATATCTGTCCATCCATCCATCCATCCATCCATCCATCCATCCATCCATCGATCCATCCATCCAGTAAGATGGCCTTGATGCAGCCCAAGTCCGCTGACATTAACGTCACAATCCTCATGCCTCAGCTTCCCAAATGTCAGGACTACAGACATGCACCAATGCACTTGGCTTATTCACCTTTACATTAATTATTATTATTTTTTGAAACAGAGTCTCTTGTAACCCAGGCTGGCCTTAAACTTGCATGATAGCTGGGGGAAACTCTACTCTACCCTGATTCGCCTGCAATTTAAATGCTCAGGGAAAATAATTCCATCTCAATTACTAGATGTTTGTCTGTTGTTCTTATTATTTCTTGACTCTTTATAGGCAGGGTCTCACTAGGTAGCCCCGGCTGGCCTGGAACTATGTAACCCAGGCTGGCCTCAAATTCACAGAAATCCACTTGCCTCTGCCTCCTGAGTGCTGGGATTAAAGCTATGTGCCACCATGCCCCATGTTTTTTCTTTAACTAGCAGTAATCCTCCAGCCTCAGCCCTCCAAGTGAACAGACAAGCCTAGCTTCAGTTCACCAAGTCATAGGCACTGAAGTCATATGACACTAAAATGGTGTAACGCTGAATTCTGTGAGTCGGAGGAGGTGATAAAGGGCGTGTGCCCTTGATCTTGGAGTAAGGGAGGAGGCAACCCTGGAAGACTGAGGAGGTGATTTTAGACAAAAGCATCTGCTGGTGCCGTTTAACATTAAGCAGAACATACACGGTGTTTCTGTCTCAAAGAGCTAGCAGGATGCTAGCTGAAAAGGCTCCAAGAGCTGGAAATGGCGGACCATGCAAGGGTTTTAGTCAGGCTGGGCGGACAGGGAGAGGTCCACCCCTGAGAACACCGTGGGTACCTGCTGGGCTCGGTGCAGACGTGCTGCCTTTCCTCCCCAGCGGTCGGTCCTCAGGGCTCTGCCTCGGCTGCGCCCACCTCCCGGCCCTACAGCACGGGCTCGGCTTCCACCCGCAGGCGCCCGTCGGCCATCCTCATCGCCCGGGAGCTGCTCCGCACTCAGGGCCTGGCTGGTCTCTACAGGGGCCTGGGTGCTACTCTCCTCAGGTGAGCCCCCTTCCCGAGCCCGGGCGCCAGGCCCCTAAGTCCTATCTAGGGACCTGCCTGCCTTACTCATCTCACCAAACTGCTCTCCTTGCCGGTGGTTCCTCTCCACAGAGGTGGGAGCGGGTGGGGGGAGCAGGACAGGGAAGAACGTCCTCCCTCTCGGCCAAATGGGGGGGGGTTTCTCCCATCTGCTGCGCCCCAGGGCTCCTGGGGAGGCTGCTGAGGGGCCCCCAGAGGGTCGTCTTTCCCTTCCACAGGGACATTCCCTTCTCGGTCATCTACTTCCCCCTGTTTGCGAACTTGAACCAGCTTGGGGTCGGCGAGCTCACGGGCAAGGCTCCCTTCACACACTCTTTCGCGGCGGGCTGCGCAGCAGGCTCTGTGGCCGCCGTGGCTGTCACCCCTCTGGACGGTAGGTGTGCAGAGGGCTGGGGTTTGGGTTTCAGGTCATCCTGCTTTCCGGATCAGGCTCACACAGTCTGAGCACAGACAGAGCTTGCACTAGCAGGTCAAACAGCCCCGATCCCCAACACCCTCGGCGTTTCGGCTAAGGCTCACCGCCCCAGAGGCCCTCACAGAAGGTGGCTAGATGGCCTCACTGTTCCCCGTCACCACAGTGCCTCACCTTCCACAGGAAGTATTCTTCCTTCCCGGTAGTTCCGAGTCTGAGAGCTGGCACTGGGGACACTGTGAGGAGATGCTCCCCGCGTGCTCGGGGCCACACACAGCCCCCTTACAGGCAAGCAGCCACACTTCTCCCACCAAAGGGGAGGCAGAGAAGGCCGCTCACCTCACAGCCACAGAACTAGCCTCCCAGGGCCTGGTCCCACGGGGAAAACTACAGGTTTGCACAAAGGAGAAGTTCAGGGTTTGTTACTTGCTTTAACTTCTGCTTCACCCAGTTCTGAAGACTCGAATCCAGACCCTGAAGAAAGCCCCGGGCGAGGACATCTACAGTGGAGTCACTGACTGTGCCAGGTGAGCCCAGCACCCCAGACGCCTTGCCAGCTCAAGGCCGGTTCACGGCAGGACTTGGAGCTGCCTTGGAATATGTTGGCCCCTCACTTCTCAGAGGATGCAGTATTGGAGTTTCCCGATTCTTCCATGAGTCTCTATGCTTCTCCCCACTCCTCTTACCAAAGTCCAGACGATTCGGAATTGCTAAGTCCCTCTCACACTGCAGCCCTCGATACCAAGGAAGGTGTACAAATACTTGGCCAAGTGCGGTTTAATGGCTCGTCTTTGGCCTAGCACTTGAGAGGTGAAGGAAGGAACACAGGTCAACCTTAACTACCTTGAGGTCTTGTCTTAAAGAAGGTATGAGGTGGTAGCTCATTTGTAATCCTATATAATCCTACACTCAGGAGGTTGAGGTCAGCCCAGGACTAGCCTGGGGCTATATCTAGAGACCTTCTCCCCAAATCCAACAACAAAAACAAAGTAAAGCTTGGAGAAAAGTCATGAGAAAGCATGCTCTTAGCCTTCAACTACCAAGGCTCTCCTTTCTTCACAGGAAACTCTGGACACAGGAGGGAGCAGCTGCCTTCATGAAGGGAGCGGGCTGCCGGGCCCTGGTCATAGCCCCCCTCTTTGGGATCGCCCAGGGCGTCTACTTCATTGGCATCGGAGAACGCATCTTAAAGTGCTTTGAGTAATCTACGGTGGCCCTCCCTTGCTGCCATCTCTGGCCCTACACTTGAGACTAGGTGGTAGTGCCGGAAGCCCAAGATGCCCACCCTGCTGCACATCATCTAACTTGTAGTGCTACCTCAGAAGAAATGACCCACTTCACTACTTACCAGGGGCGTTCAGGGGCCCCAACCACCTGCTTAACAATAGACACGGCCTCGTGTGTTATGGCAGGCGCAGGGCAGTCAGGATGGAAGGGCTGGTCTACACCGGCATTCCCCTGTAGGCAGGTGCAGGACAGCTGCGTCAGCGAGCGTAGGACAGGCTAATCTTAGCACTCACACTGTGACATTAGAAGTAAGCCTGGCCTGAACCAGGTGCCCTCCTGAGCATCACTAATGGTCAAATGAACCCAAACGAGCAGTATGGCCGTCTCGGGGTAGCTGTCCTGCCCCAGATGCCCACGCTGAAGTATGGTCCCAGATCCCTCCTAGTGGGTGCTTGTGGGACATGATCTAGAATAAAGCTGGTTAAATCCTTGTCCTGTAATCAGCACAGCAGATGACTGACAAGGAAATGTCTCCTGAAGAGCCAAGCTGGGGCTTCTGGGGCCCCACTCCTGACTGTTGCCTAGCAGTGGAGAATAGCTGGGGACATTTTCACACTGAACCTGTGTGTGTGTGTGTGTGTGTGTGTGTGTGTGTATACCCTGGGAGCTAGAAGAGAGCGCTGGATACCCTGAAGCTCAGGTTACAAGCAGTTGTGATCTGCCAGACCCGGGCAGGAACTCAGGTCCTCTGGACGCAGCAGGACTCACAACCACTGAGCCATCTCTCCAGCTCCTACTCTTGAGTCCTGTCTCCTACTCATCACTTCATAACCATGTTACACTAAGAACTCCAAGTCTCATGGGCCTCAGTTCCTTCCTCCACAGCCCGCTATAGGGAAGTGGGATAATGCCACCAGATGACATCAGGTCCTAAGAAAACAATCCTGGGGTTTTGGTTTTGGTATTTCAAGATAAGGTTTCTGTTTAATAGCCCTGGCTGGCCTCGAACTCAGAGACATGCCATCCAAAGGGAGACATCCAAAGGGATCAAAGGCCTGCGCCACCACTGCCCAGCTAACAATCCTGTTTTAAGAACAGGAACCAGGGCTGGGACACAGCTCAGTCGGCAAACTCCAAGGCCTGGGTTCCACCCCCAGCCTCTCCATCCCCAGCATGGTGGTACATGCCAGTCATCTCGGCACCTAGCAGGTGGAGGCAGGAGGGTAGGAAACTGAAGGTCCTCGGCTGCCAATAACCAAGTTCTAGGCCAGCCTAGACTGCAGAAAACGAAACTGCCCACAAAACCAAAACAAACTGAAAAGTCGTAAGGAAGTCAGGGTTGCCTTGCCTCCCATTCACAGGCAAAATCCGTGCACAATAATTACAAGACAGAACAAGGAGTCTGTGTCACCAGTTGCTCCGCTGTTCCTGCTGGGGGTCCAGTTCTCTGCTGGCACTGCCACCACTTCCTTGTTCCCAAGGGGAATGGGGATCCTGAATCAAGCCGCCAACCTCGATTGTTCCCAGGGCTGCTGGCAGTCTGTCCTCCCCACCACCTTCAGGCCCACCTTTTATTCCGGTTATGTACTCGTCAATACAACTCCGCCAAACCACTCCTGACAACTGGCTAGTGGAGCAGTGACAATTCCCATCACAGAAAAGACCCTACAGTAGCCCCACCTAACCTAAAACCTGGTCCTGGGGGCGGGCGGATGTGTATGCAAATAACCATCTGAATGGCTTCACTCTCTGTAGGACAGTCAAAACCCCACCAGAGACAACTCTGGGCATTCACCTAAGGACAAGGGGAAGCATGGATGGTGGCTGTGGAAGGATCGGTACCAATACAAAGTTCCTCCTCTAAAACTCGGGCTTTTCTCACTTTGTGGAAATAAAACTGTTCCAAACTAGATGCATGGACCGTAGTTGGGGGCAGGGGGTGGCTCAGTGTACAGCCCATGCTTACCATGTGAGGCTCTGGGCCTACCCCTAGCACATGCGCACAGACTGTCCAGACTCGGGGACAGGTATACTGAACAGCTGTGTGCTGTCCATGTGGTCACAGGGCTGCAGGAAGGTCTAGTATAATATCAATACCACAGGGATGAAGAAACAGTTCCTTTCTGGATTCCTTTTTTTGTTCTTTGGTGGTGGAGGTGGTGGTGGTGGTGGTGGTAGTGGTTGGGTCTTCTTTGTTGCCCAGACTGGCCCCCAACAATCCTTCACCACAGCTGGGACCACAGATGTGTGTCACTGTGCCCAGCAGAACTCACAATGCATGTCACTGTGCCCAGCACAAACCCACAGTACCTTACAAAAAACAAACAAACAAACGACAACCAAATCCACATAAACCTTTTGTTTTAATAAATAAAGAATATTTGTGGCTTAGGTTTTAAATCACGTTTACAGATAAGGAAAACTAGACCCAAATAGTAACAGTGAAGCTGGTGCTGTTGGAGGAATGTGAGCCCCACATGCACTTTACACCCGAAGAGCCGGGGACAGCATGCACAACTCACTCTAGATGACTAGGAGCAGGGAAGGAATGGGCCCTTGGTGAGGGCCACGCAGCATCATCTGACCCCTCCCGTCCTGCTGCAGAACCAGTGCACAGCTGTGCTGTCAGATGAGCTGGGGCTCCTGTCCACACCAAGTGGCCTGGCCCTTCTGTTGACACTGGGCATGAGCTGCAGAGGGTATCCACTGATTACCAGGATTAGAACAGAAAGAGGAAGCCACACAGATATCTGCTTCTCCAGTGCAGCCTCGATGAAATGCACCTCCCCAGGCTCAGTCCAGAAACTTCCTATTGGCATTTGCTCCAAACAAGGCTCCTCGGACCTCCGGCATCATCTGTAAGGAAGCCAGTCAGTAAATAAGGACCTCAGCCGGGACCCCCACAGGGGAAAGTCGGAGCTAAGCACATCGGACATGTCCTATCTGCTGCCCTGTGCCAGAGGCACTTAAGCAGTCACACTATGGGCTAACACCAACTGCTCACAAAGAGGCAGAAGAGGAAAGGCCTGAAGTTATTACTGTACTTTCTTGGAGACAAGGTCTCAATCTTAGCTCAGACTGGCCTCAGACACAGTAATCCTACCCCAGCTTCCCAAGTGGCAACACTACCCTGTCTGACTAAACTACTTTGTTTTTTGAGAGACAGTTCTCTGTGTAGCCCTGGCTGTCCTGGAACTCACTCTGTAGACTAGGCTAGGCTTGGAACTCAAGAGAGATCTGGCCGCCTCTAGGCATGCACTACCACACCTGGCCTAAACTACACACAAAACCAGGGATTAAGAAAGCTGGCAGGGCGGCTGTTGACCACCATGCCTGGAAGATGACCGGCCTTTCAGGTGTGTTTCCTGGAGTTCAGTGTGCGAGTGTGGAAATGAGTGGAACCGTGAGAACCAGCAGCCTTGCACTCACTTTGAAAGGCCTGTGTTCTCTGCAGTCCTTGAGAGTGAGTGCCAACCTGGTGTGGACTAGTCCTTCACACTATGTGAAGATATTTCAAGGTGATTGCTTTAATAAAAAGCTAAACAGCCAATAGCTAGGCAGGATTTTTGGGGCAGAGAGGAGTTGCCAGCCAGACATGGAAGAAGCAGGAGAGCAACGTGGGCAGAGTACAGGTAATAAAGCCATGAAAGTAAATGAATGGAAATGGGTTAATTAAGTTGTAAGAGCTAGTTAAAAACAAGCCTAAGCTATCAACCAAGCTTTCACAATTAATAAGAAGTCTGTGTGGTTATCTGGGAGCTGGCAGGCGGGACCGACCAAGAGGTAACCAGAACCCTTCTGCACTCACCTGTTGGGCTATGAGGTCCAGCCGGCTTTCCAGAGTGTTGGAAACCTTTATCTTGCGATCCCCATTATAGATTTCAACTCCACCAGCTCTACGGAGAACACAGGAAATAAGAGGCTTGACCAGGTGTGCCTCCATGACGCTTACACCACTCCCTTAGCACAAGGTGGCCTAGGCAAGTGAAGTGCACAACAGGGCAACAGGCTTGACATTTATTCAACAGCTTCAGTGAGACCTTCCACACAATACCAAGCGCTTGCTGAGCACAGCCATGTGGTTACATCATGCTGTTCAATTATAGCCAGGCCTCCCCGGCTGGGTGGAAACTGGTTTCAGTGATCACAGCTCTGAATCAACAGGACTCCAGAGAGGAGGCACTTGCATGCTGCTGAGAGACAGGGAGGGCGGATGACTTAACATCCTTAACAGCCTATTATCTGCCTCTAGTCATCCTACCCAACGCCTCTCAGCACTCAAGAGGTATACACAGGTCAACTATATTACAGGGAACCACGGGCAACAAGATTCACCCACGACCAGTTCTGTCAATAACTGAGATCAACAGACCATCAGACAGGGCCTGGATGATGCTTGAGATAACACCTCACTAGGTAGTCCAGGCTAGCCTGGGACTCACCATCATGCACAGGCTGGGAAAGGTTCTGTACCTTCTCCTTGGGACATTTCAGTGGATGATGATGGCCAGACACACCCACTTCCCCCTTTGATGCTCCTCAATGGCAAGATGGTGCTTTGCTAAAATCCTGACTCCTGGTTGTTTGTTTTTTGGGGAATGTGAGGATAGTAGGAGAGAGGAATAAGCAGAAATGTTCTAGGCAAGCATTGAACGTCAGCTTTGGTTCTCTCTCTTCTTGTGTTTTGAGACAGGGTCTCCCTGTACAGTCCAAACTGGCCTCCAACACTCTACCCTTGATCTGAGCCAAAAGGCTGAGAAACAATAAACTATCTATCCCACCTCAGCCTCCTGAGTGTGAGCCACCATGCTTGGCTAAGCCTACAGCTTTTTTTTTTTTCCGAGACAAGGTTTCTCTGTGTAACCCTGGCTGACAGGGAACTCGCTTTGTAGACCAGGCTGGCCTTGTACTCAAGAGATCCGCCTGCCTCTGGCCCCAAGTGCTGGGATTAAAGGCGTGTTGCCACCAATGTCTGGCTCTGGCTGCATTAAAAAAAAAAAAAAAAAAATCTCAGGCTGGTCATGAACTCTTGACAATCTACTGCTTCAGCATCCCAAGTCTTCAATTACTGTCAAGTGCTACCACGCCAGCTTTCCTGAGTTTATTCAGAACTATTAGTATACCTGGCTATGGCAGTGGTGTCTCAGATCTGAAGATACTATACAATGGTATAGTGCTATACTGTATATATAATGGTACTATACACAGGTACTTTCACATCCACTAAGCAGACCCTCTACTCCTGAGTCACGCCCCAGCCCAATCGTTACTATTCTGATCTCTGAAACTCAAAACACATAGGATGACAAGGGCTCCAGCGGTGTCAGCCTCTGAGCCTCACGTCCTTTTCACCGTCTGCTCGGTTTCCACAGCACACCGGCACCAGGGAGTGCTGCCTAGACATGAGCTCATTTGAATGTCCTAAGAGCGGTAGACAGCTGTACTTCAAATCAATGACGTCAGCTGGCACGGTGAGCCAGGCCCATAACCCTAGCCTCCTGATTTCAGATTGCTGGAAACAAGACCACTTGGTCTACAGAGTGAAATCCCGTCTCATCCAGTCACCGCCAGAAAAACCAAAACAAGAAGAAGTCAAGGCTCAGTGAGATTAAGCAAGGGTCCAACACTGCTGGGACGGCAGAGTGGGGAAGGAAACCCACATCCCAATCATCGCGATGTTCATGACCTCCTGGGCTCCACCTGGAGTAGCAAGAAATGAAACAAAACCGCAAAGCCCCAAATCTAACTTCACATTCCTAAGCCTCCTATTCTTCCCACTCAGTTCAAAATGTGTCCCAAGATTCTGCCCCAGGTCAGGCAGTGTTGGCAGGGTGACGTCAGACAGACACCACCGTCCAAACGGGGAGTTTCTAACGTGTACCCCAACTGCACTGTCACTTCTCAGTTGGAAGAAACCTTGTAGTTACTTGACCGGAAGGCAGCTGTGGGCACCTGCTCTGGGCACGGACTCTCACTTCCCTAGGGCTAGTCTCCACACTTCCCACCCAGAAACCTCACCCAGCTCTGGGCAGTGGATGGGCCACCACTCTGACCACAGATGAGCTTCCAGTAACCAGGGAGAACCAGAACCCTGGCAGGAAACAGCCATGGGCACCTGGGGACACAACCACACCTCTGTCCTGCAGCAAAGACCTCCCCAAGAAAACACTTTCTTATTTAGGGTTGGGGAGTAAAGCAGGTATGGGTTCTACCACTGAACCAACCCCCCACAAACAACAAACCCCCCCACAAACAACAACCACCACCACTTTCTAAAAGGCCCACACCACAGCCATTACCACAGCGGGCAGCACATTCAACAACAGGAAGTCTCCTTACATTTCCTCAGGCAGGTAGGCCTCCTGGTCGATTTGGACATCAACATCTTTTTTGGTGGCAATTTTATACATAGGAATTGCTTTTTGTACTGCGGCCTGGGGGAAAAACCAAACGGAAAACAATGAAAGATTTTCAAGTAAAACAAACTTTACTGCTGATCACATGTTGTAAGGTGCATTCCTGAGCCTGCACACAGGATGGAGGGAAGGAGAGACGGGCTCATCTGTGAAGACTCAATGGGTCTGGCGACTGAATGAACACACCAGGGACAGCACCACAAGGCTCAGGTGTGAGGTGTGGGGCAGCAGACCATGTGGTGTCAAGAGGGTGGTGGGGGTTGGACACCTGCAGAAGTGAGGACTCACCACTTACTAAAGAGGTGCGCCCCTACCGGCAGCTACTACAGAGTACTGGGCTGGAAGGCTGGTTGTGGTTAAGAACAAAGTCTGCTCTTCCAGAGGGCTGAGATTTGATTCCAGCACCCACAAGGCAGCTCACAACCATCTGTGACTCCAGTGCCAGGGGACCCACCACCCTCTTCTGGCCTAGAAGAGCACCAGACACACAGATGGTGCATAAACATACAGGCAGGCAGAATACCCACATACATAGCCTTTAATCCCAGCACTCAGGAGGCAGAGGCAGGAGGATCTCTGTGAGTTCGAGGCCAGCCTGGTCTACAGAATGAGTTCCAGGACAGCCAGGACTGTTATACAGAGAAACTCTGTCTTGGGGAAAATAAAACTCCAACAGACTGAACTCACTTAGGCACCTGGTCACTGCAGCCACTCCAGAGACCTTTGTAAGTCTCAAGGGTAAGCAGTGCCCGGGCACACAGCAACTTCTCAACTGTGGCTGCTCTACCGGAAGAGCAACAAAAGCAAACTTCCACTTTCAAAAATCTAAGTACAAATCTCAGGGCCAGGCTCGGTGGCACACCTTTAGTCCAGCACTTCGAAGCTAACTCTCTGTGAATTCAAGGCCGGCCTGGTCTACATAACAAGTTCCAAGCCAGCCAGAAACCAAGACAGAATAAGTGACTGTCACAGAGAATGGATAAGCAAAATGTGGAGCACCTTAAACTATTTCTTTTTACAGTATTTGTGTGAGCGCAGAGGTCAGATACCTCGCAGGAGTCAGCCCTGGTCTTCCATGTGGCTTTACCTACTGAGCCATCTTGCCTGTGTGTAGTCTATTTTAGATGCTGGAGAATCACTCACTGTCTTGGCTGGTTTTACCTCAACTTGACACAAGCTAGAGTCACTTGGAAAGAGGGATTCTCAATTGGGAAAATGTCTCCCTAAGACTAGCCTGTAGGTAAGTCTGCAGGGCATTTTCTTAATCAGTGGTAGATGTGGAAGGGCTCAGCCCATTGTGAGTGGTGACACCCATGGGCTGGTGGTCCTGAGTGCTCTAAGAAAGCAGGGTGTGGTGACATGCCTTCAAATCCAGCGGGAGGCAGAGGTACGAGGATCTGAGTTCAAGGCCAGCTTGTTCTACACAGTAAGTTCCAGGTCAGCCAGGAATAGATACATAATGAGACCCCATTTCAAAACAAACAAACAAACAAACAAAGCAGGGTGAGCAAGCCAGTAAGCAGCACCCCTCCACACCGCATCAGTTCCTGCCTCCAGGTTCCTGCCTTGACTACCCTCAGTGGTAACATCTGTGACACTTCACCCCATTTCCAACAACTAATCTAAGTTCTGTACCTTCACCAAAGGGAAATCTTGTTTTCTGCAGCGCACAATCATCCGAGGCTCCAACAGCTGGTACAAGCCCTGTAAAAAGCAATCAGAGTCAATAGTGGGAAACAGAGCAGAACAGTGTCTTGGAGTTCTTCCCAGTGTCACCCAGTAAGCTCTGCAAAGACAACATGCAGTATGAGAACAGACAGCACACCTTGGATTGGACTAACACTAGATAGCTAGAATCAGAGACTTTCAATGGTCAACCAAATTCCTACGGAGTCCTATTAACCAGACTGAGAACAAATACTCTGCATGAACATAAGTAAAATAAAAGACTCATAACCCAGAAGCAAACAATTTTGTTTGCTTGAACTTTTACTAGGCACTGAATCTGAGGGTTATCCACAGGCTATGCAAGTAGTCTGCCTTTAGCACCAAGCTGTGTCCTCAGCACTAAACATGGGTCGCCACCTTGTATAGCACACAGACACAGGAAAGAGGAAGGAAAAAGAAGTCGAGGTGGGAAAACCGGGCTGGCCCCTGACAGACGGACGTTCAGGGCTCTCAGGACTGCAGCTGTGCACGGCCATCTTGGCATAGAAGCATACCTGGAGGACCAGCCCATCCAGCAGCACCTGGTATCTGGTTGTGTCCTTTACCACCTTGCTGAGTCTTTGCTTTGCCTCGTTTAGCAGATCCTACAAAGAACGGAAAGAAAAAGCACTGTATCTACCCATCACAGCTCATGCCCACCGCCTCACATCCACTGCTGGGTTTTCACTAAACACACATCCCGAGACACATGATAATGTAGGTGTCTGTGTTACACACACTGCTAAGAAACTAAGTCTCACGCCTTTAATCCCAGCTCTTGGGAGGTGGATCTCTGTGAGTTCGAGCCTAGTCTGGTCTACAAAGTTCCAGGTCAGCCTGGGCTGTCACACAGAGAACCCTGTCTCAGGAAACAAAAACCAAAATGAAAACAAAAAAAGCAAGCAAGTAAGAAATGCTAGGGACCAAACCCAGGGCCTGTACTTGCCAGGCAAGCACTTTACCAGGAAACTAAATCCCTAGCCCAGGAAACACCATTTGGGTTTCTCTATGTAGACCTGGCTGTCCTGGAACTCGCTCTGTAGACCAGGCTGGCCTTGAACCCAGATGTCCACCTGCCTCTACCTCCCTAGTGCTGGTGGGAAACACCACTCTTGTTATTAAGCGTTCAGTCTAGCAGATCTGCTTGGCCCAGAAACTATGGGACTGATGAACCTGAAAAGATCTACACAGGTGTAATTCCAATCCAGAGGTGGAAGGAGGACCGCTGTAAGCATCTGAGCCCAACTGGGACTACAACCAACATCTGGCCAGTATGGTGGTACATGCCTGCACTGCTGGGGCAGTGGAAAGATGATCAGGAGTCCAGGGCCTGCTGACTCAACTACATAATGTGTGGAGGCCCAAATTGCTCAGGGTCAGAGAATCTGAGCTTACTTTACCCAGCAGGGCTCCATAAGGGGATGATTGGACCACGGGCATGGTTACCAGGTGATTGGAAGGGTCTACACTTGGCTGTATCTAGCAAGGGGGAGGTCTTTTGCTTCACCCCTTGGCATTGTTATAAAAAGCCCTTTTGAATAAAGTTCTGGGCCTTGGGTATTGACCCAGGTCCTCCTGAAGCTATCCTGTGTCTCTGTCTTTCCTCTTGTCGGCTAGGCCTATCATTTCTATCTAATATTTCTTATCCCTCTCTCCTCAGGAGTGCCCTGGAAAAAGTGGGAGCTGGCCCCCCACAATAGGGAGTTCCAGATTCTAGGACTATTGACACCTTGTCTCTAAACAAAGACAGCCAGGCACACACATGCCTTTAATCCCAGCACTCAGAAGGCAGAGGCAGGCAGATCTCTGAGTTTAAGGCCAGCCTGGTCTACAGAGTGAGTTTCAGGACAGCCAAGATCACGCAGAGAAAGGCTGAAATGTTTCTCTCCTAGGTTACAGTGATTCTGCACAATGTGGTTGCTTAATACAGTCATACATCTAATTTCCTTTTTATTTTTGACAGTCTCACTGTGTACCCGTGGCTGGCCTGGAACTCACAGTGATCCCCATCTTGGCCATCTGAATGCTGGGGATGCAGGTGTGCACCACCATGCCCAGTTTCATGTGGTGCTGGGGACCCAGTTACACCAGTTGCAACAGTGCAAGAGCTTCCCAGACATGAGGCATGCTCAGTGCAAGTTCCAATTTCAGACATCCTAATACAAAGGCAAACAGTCTCCAGGCCTCCCAGATCCACGGAGTATTTGACTGTAGAATAAAAGAACTTTACAGAGTTCTCCTATTTCTGTTTTGTTTTTTGTTTTCTCAAGACAGGGTTTCTCTGTATAGCCCTGGCTATCCTGGAACTCAATATGTAGACCAGGTTGACCTTGAACTCAGATCCACCTACCTCTGCCTCCTGCGTGGTGGGATTAAAGCCACTGCCTGGCTTAAAATTTTTTTACAAAGAACTTTAAGAAGTTTTCTGGGTCAAATCTGACATCAAACTATTATCAGAAGTATGTATACGTGTACACACACACACACACACACACACACACACACACACACACACACACGCGCGCGCAGAGAAAGAGGCTGGAGACTGGCTTGGCAGTTAAGGGCACTGGCTATTTTTGCAGAGTTTGACTCCCAGTACCCACAATGGTGGCTCCCAATTGTCTGTAGATCCAGTTCTAGGGAGGCTGATACCATCTTCTGGGCTCCAAGGGTTTCAGGCATACACATGATACAGACATACATACAAGCAATGAATTTTTTTAAAAAAATTCATAGGCTGGAGAGATGGCTCAGTGGTTAAGAGCACTGGCTGCTCTTCCAGAGGTCCTGAGTTCAATTCCCAGCACCCACATGGTGGCTCACAACCATCTCTAGGGGGATCTGATGCCACAAGAAGTGGCATGAAATCGACAGAGCACTCACATACATAAAATAAATAAAAAATCCATGAGAATAATGCATGAAAAAGTTAATCTTTCTTTTTTAGAGACAGGATCTTAACTCTGTAGGCCAAGCTGGTCTCAAACTCCCTGTGATCTTCACCATCAAGACCAGTCGGCTGTATGTGTGACACAGGGTCACTATAACCCAGGCTGGCCTCAACTCAGGCAATCCTCCTGCCTCCACCTGCTAAGTGCTGGTGTTACAGGTGGAGCCCTGTGCCTAGCCACGGAACTCCTATTTATTCTTCCATTTTATAAGGAAGCTTGTGCCTCCAGAGCAAACAGTGACCCACCTGGCACCTTTCAGTCTCTAAACACAATTCAAAAACTCATTCCTTCTGAACTAAGTGGTCCACGTCTATCGGTTTGCTTCTCCAAAAGGCCACAATTCTTTCTGAATGACGACGCTGTTTTCCTGTTAAATGGAGCCTATACTCTCTCATACTATGTACACTGTTTATGATACTGCCCTCTAAATAAAACAACAACAAAAAAACTAATTTTTTGTTTTGAGACAGGATTTCTCTGTATAGCCCTATCTGTCCTGACACTCACTGTAGATCAGGCTGGCCTCAAACTCAGAATCCCCCAGCCCTTGCCTTCTATTGCTGGGATTAAAGGTTCGTACCTCCATCGCCTGGCTAGAACAATTTTTTTCTAAATTGAAAGTAGATGTGGCTCTTAGTGGCTCTATATCGGCCCCTTCTTCATGCACTCCATGGTTTGTTTCTTGCTGCTGTATGATCTAAGACTGTCTTGTATGCCATTAGCTTAAAAGGTCACCAAATTCAAGGCCAGACTATTATCATGCCTGCATTTATTATTAATATTTAGTATAATGACTTGCTAAACAAATGTTTTTCTATCCAAAAAATGCTCATAAACATGAGCATGGTGGTGCATGCTTGTAACTCTACACTCAGAAGACTCAGACTGGTTGGGTAGTGCTGACATATGCCTTTAATCCCAGCACTTGGAAGGTGGATCTCTGTGAGTTCAGAGCCAACCTGGTCTACAGAGTGAGTTCCAGGACAGCCAGGACTGTTTCACAGAGAAACCCTGCCTTGAGAAACAAAAACAAACAAAAAGACAGACTGGAGGATCATTATGCCAACTACCAATTGAGACGCACTATCAACAGAGCAAACCAACAAAAACCAACCCAACCAAACACAAAACCCCTTATTTCTAAATGTTAATTAGTGATTATCATGAGAAAGTGAATGGGCATTTCACAGTTCCATAACCACTAGAGCTAAATACTCACAGTGATGAGGTCATCTCTTGCTCTGAGGACTTTGAGTCTGGCTTGATTCATCAGATTGGACATTTGACTACAAAAGGGATGGGAGAATATCAAAAACAATGACCACAGAAAAACACACAACTTCCCACATAGAGCAAAGGATACCGGATAAACAGCAAGTCACCTGTCAGTAACCCTGTGGATTTCCACGGTCTTTCACTCTTTTTGTTCTTGTTTTTTGAGACAAGGTTTCACTGTGTAGCTCTGTTGGCCTGGAACCCAGAGCTCTGCCTCTGCTGGATTACAGGAGTGTACCACATGCCCAGCTCCTCTTTCACCTTTTGCTTTGGAGAGAAGCTGTAGCCCTGTTCATCCTTGCCATTTTTGAACTTGTGACTTCCAGACACTAGCTTCCACCCCAGCTAAGGTTTCTGTTCCAGCGACAGAACTCCACTAACTTGTTGAAGTGAAGAACTAGACTCCCTGTTCAGGCCAGCCTGGTCTACAGAGTGAGTTTCAGGAAAGCCAAGGCTACACAGAAACCCTGTCTTGAAGGAAAAAAGGAAAAGAAAAAATAAAGAACTGGACTCTCAAACTGCTCTGGCTTGTCTCCATAGATTTGAACTTTTTTTTTGGATGAAGAGTAGATCTCGGGGATGGAGTTTTGGTCCCTAACAGGGTGAGCAAGCAGTGCCCCACTGAGCTACTCCTGTGACCTTGTTTCATTGACCTTCAAACCTTCTTAATGGCTGAGGGCATGGCTCAGCTGGTTGGTGGAGTGTGTGGACAATACAAGGCCCTGGAGTTGATCTCCAGCACTGTATAAATCACACATGGTAGCACACGCCTGCAGTCTCATGGGGAGGTGGAAGCAGGAGGGTCAGCTAGCTCAGGCCAACCTGGGCTACAGACATATGCCTTCTTTAGTTAGTGCATTAACTATCACCTCCTTACATTTTCTTCTGCTG
>CABHPH010135851.1:52407-65412 GCA_902168325.1 Peromyscus nudipes | reverse complement strand
ATATATAAATAAAAGCTTATTGTCTGACAATTACAGATGCAGATAACTTAGCACTAGAGTCTAGTTTATCAGGTTTTGGGTTTGAATATTTGACTTCTGAAAAGGAGATTTGAATTTTGTTTCTTCCAGAATTATTCTGTATTTCCTACTCAGTTCCTTCTTTAACTTTTTCTGATCTCTTTTCCTAAAACTTTTTCCAGTTTATTTCAAGTCTTTTTAGTAGCCTTTCTAACTAACCCTGGTCTGGGATTAGTACTGTATGGTAGCCGACAACATAGCTACATTAGGTCAGACCTTCTAGAGGTGAATAAGAAAACTTTTAGATAGAAATCCTGATGTAGTATTATTGAACATGAGCATGTAGATGACTGAATTACCAGTTTGAAATGTGTTTCTAAATACTATGACATTCTTTAGTTATCTGAAGTTATTTCCATGTGCTTTAGAACATACGTGGTTTATAACCATAAGGTAGCATTTATGCTTATAGAGATAATATTAAGCCTATATTTACCTGACCGATTGATTGTGTATTTGTTACTAAAAGTCTATTTCATCCTTTGGCTATTTCTTAGAGAGCATGTAACCTTTAGGAAGTTTAATCTTCAAGGCAGAGGTAACATTATGGAAAAATAGAGGCTTCTGTAATTACTAGTAATAATTAGTAGTTATAAGATATTTATAGCTGATACATATCAAATGTTATAAATATTGAAGCTGATGGGATTGGAATTTCATTATGTTGTTCCCTTTCTCTGCTTTTGCTTGGATATTTAAAGTCTTATTTGGTATTTTTATATCAAAGTTGTTGAACTTAACTTTTATGTAAACTATAAAGTAAGAGAAATAATATAGATGTGGAAGGACATGGTAACAGTGCCAGATCCAGCCATTGCGATTGACATTTGCAGAGTGCATGGTTTTTTGTTTTTTGTTTTTTTTTTTTTTGGTTTTTCGAGACAGGGTTTCTCAGTGTAGCTTTGCGCCTTTCCTGGAACTCACTCTGTAGACCAGGCTGGCCTCGAACTCACAGAGATCCGCCTGGCTCTGCCTCCCGAGTGCTGGGATTAAAGGCGTGCGCCACCACCGCCCGGCGTGTACATGGTTTTTAAGACATGTGCACTGAGGTAGATTGTATTCTTAGCATCAAAGTTTGTAGCACTTAATGTATTCGAAATCTTATAAAATATATTATCTAAAGGCAATGGAATTAGATATTTGGCACAGCAGTAATTTTTAAGTTGAACAGACTTCTAAATAGTTATTAAATAAATATATCAAAGAAGAATTTTTTAAATTTATTTTTATTTTTATGTGCATTGATGTTTTACCTGCATGTATGTCTGTGAGAGGGTGTTGGATCCCCTGGAACTGGAGTTACAGACACTTGTGCTCTGCCGTGTGAGTGCTAGGAATTAAACCTGAGTCCTCTGGATGAGAAGCCAGTGCTCCTAACCTCTGAGCCATCTCTCCTGCCCTCAGAGAAGAATTTTTCAATAAAATAACACTTTTCTAAATAATTCTAAAATAAAGAAGAAAATGCTGAGTTTATAAATAAATAAAAACACAATATAATAAAATTTGTGGGGACTGGAGAGATGGCTCAAAGGTTAAGAGCCCTGGCTGCTCTTCCAGAGGTCCTGAGTTCAATTCCCAGCAACCATATGGTGGCTCACAACCACTTGTAATGAGATCTGATGCCCTCTTCTGGCCTGCAGGCATACATGCAGGCAGAATACTGCATACATAATAAAATAAATTTAAAAAAAAAAAGAAAAAAAAATTGTGGAATATAGCTAAAGTACCTACAGGGAAATTTGTGGCTTTCAATGCTAATATTAAAAATAAGCATTTTGTTTTTTAAATTATTTATTTATTTTTATTTTATGTGCTTTGGCATTTTGCCTTCATGGATGTCTGTGTGAGGGTGTCAGATCTTTGAGTTACAGACAGCTGTGAGCTGCCATGTGGGTGCTGGGAATTAAGCCTGGGTCCTCTGGAAAGAGCAGTCAGTGCTCTTTAAACACTGAGCCATCTCTCAAGCCCTAGAAAAAAAGTTTTAAGGAGCTGGAGAGGTAGTTCAGTAGTTAAGAGTGCTTCTTGTTCTTCCAGAGTGCTCAATTTGTTCCTAGCATCCATGTTGGGTTGCTCACAATTGCCTGCAACTCCAGCTCCAGGGGACCTGACATTCTCTTCTGGCCTCTGTGGGGACTTCACACATGCAGCATATACACACAGGCATACACACATAAATAAAAATAAATCTTTTTTTAAAAAAGAGAAGGAAGTAAGTTTAAAAATCATCAAATTAAGTGTCTACCAGAGAATAGGGTGCTGTGGATATCACTCTGTGTAAATAAAATGCTGATTGGCCAGTAGCCAGGCAGGAAGTATAGGCAGGACAAGCAGAGAGGAGAAGGCTGGGAAGTGGAAGGCTGAGGCAGGGAGATGCTGCCAGCTGCTGCCATGAGAAGATGTTAAGATACCGGTAAGCCACGAGCCACGTGGCAACTTATAGATTAATAGAAATGGGTTGATTTAAGATAGAAGAACTAGTTAGCAAGAAGCCTGCCACGGCCATACAGTTTATAAGTAATATAAGTCTCTGTGTGTTTACTTGGTTGGATTTGAGCAGCTGTGGGACTGGCGGGTGAGAGAGATTTGTCCTGACCTTGGGCCAGGCAGGACTGGAGAAAACTCTAGCTACAAAAGGGAGCTGCAGAGATGGCTCAGAGGTTAAGAACACTTTCTGCTCTTCTAGAGGACCTGGGTTTGGTTCCCAGCACCTACATGGCAGCTTACAACTATCTATAACTTTAGTTCCAGGGGATCCGACACCTATTCTGACCTCTGTGGACTGTCACATGGTGCACAGATATATACATACATTAAAAAATAAAAGTAATTAATTAAAAAATATCAGAAAGAGACAAGCAAAGACAAAATACATACCCAAAAGGAAGTAAAGTTTTAGTGAGCTTACTGTATCCCATAATATACTATAGTTTCTTTCTTGTCTTACAGTTGAGAGCATGGTAGCTGTTGGAAAAGCTATTCTTGAGAGGAATAATTTCACCGACTTCACAGATGTGAGGTAAGTGTGCTTTGTGTAGAAACCGACATTAGTTATTAATTTTTATGAAGGAATGGGAAGTAGCAGTGGTAGAGTTTGTAGTTCAGATGCAGTATTCCTGGGAGTAAGAATGTAGTTCATTGAAGTATAAACTTAATAAACCTTCTGTTTATGCCTCAATATCTTCTGAAAACCTTGACTTGTACTTTGGACAGACAAATGCATCTAAACAATAAGTAGGTAAAATAGAAGTCCCCTTTTTGTTGTTCTATATCTTAATTCCTTTAAAGTTGGGTAACGTAAATTTACTTATGCAAACGTACATGGTTTAAAAATTCATTGTTGGGCTGGGTGGTCGTGGTGGTGGTGGTGGTGGTGGTGGTAGTGGTGGTGGTGGTGGTGGTGGTGGTGGTGGTGGTGGTGGTGGTGGTGGTGGTGCACGCCTTTAATCCCCTTAATGCACTCAGGAGGCACAGGCAGGTGAATCTCTTGAATTTGAGTCCAGCCTGGTTTACAGAGCAAGTTCTAGGACATCTAGGGCTCCATAGAGAAACCCTGTCTTGAAAACCAAAAGAACAAAACAAAACAATAAGGGGATGGTTCTGTGGGTAACAGCGCTTGCGGTACAACCCTAAGGACCCGGGGTTGAGTCTCAAAATTCGAGTAGAAACCCAGCATGGCTGTAAGCTTACCAGTAATTCCAATAGGTTAGGAGCAGAGACAGGAAGATTTCTGGGGCTTGCTGGCTGCCAGTCTGTCTCCAAGACTCGGAAAAAAGGTCCTGTCTCAAGATAGATGATAGAGCAGGGCACCCAATGTCATTTTCTGGAGATGCATGAGTATACATACCGGCCACACATGTACACACGTACACATTATTAGGCTTCTAGCATGGAATTAACTTGAATTCACTGCTTACTGAACTGAACTCTAGCATTTAACAAAGTTTGAACAAACACCCATAACATTTAATTGATTTTTAAGTTTAAATGTTTTCTATTTAAAAGAATAATCTTATAAATGTTTTATAAGGCAAGAAATTATTGAATTATTAACAAATAGTCTAAATTCTTTTAGTATTTAACAAACTTATCTGATGACAAGAAGCTTTTTGATTTTTGATTTTTTTTTTTTTGTGATGATCAGATTGCTCTTACTACAGAAATGTTGGTAACTGTTTATTTTATTCGAGGTGAAAGCCTGCCATCTACTGGCTGTGTCTTACAGTAAAGGTCCACTACCTGAATGTCCAGTACATTTGCTTTGAGATCATTACAGGAGCCTATCTTTGCAGAAGTAAGCGTGTTATGATAAGTACTGAAGTGACTGGTGATAATGCAACTCACACTTTCTAGAGGATGTGTGAGGCTTTCTTTGATAAATGGTGTGTATTGTCTATGACTTCAACACGAGGGACTTTGGGAAACAAAGAAAACAAAAAAGATCCATGAATGGTCATTTGCTCACCTTTGGATAGTTACACTTATGTGATTTACAAGTAATTTAAAACTACCCGAAAGTGATTTGTCAATAACCTCTTCTGTTTCAGAATGGGTTTCCATACGCCACCATTCTGTTCCATTTCTCATCTGCACCTTCATGTCATAGCACCAGTGAAACAGTTTGGCTTCTTATCAAAATTGATTTACAAACCAAATTCTTACTGGTTTGTCACAGTAAGTAATGCAGTCAAATACTGTTACACCAGCAGCATACCAACGTATTTAAAGTGGTTGTTCCTTTTTTTTTTCTTGATAGCACTAACTAGACACACAGAATTCTGTTTGGCTTGAACACTTACTTGAACAAACGGACATATCCAAAAATGTATACACTTACTTATTTATTTTGCATTGATGAATGTTGAACCAGGGTCGTCTTACGCTAGTAGGCAGGATTTTCTTCTGTTGATATGTCTCAAACCCCCCACACCCCAATTTTGAGACAGGGTTTTGTGTGTCATCCAGATGGGCCTTGAAATTGGAGTCCTCCTACCACAGTCTTCTAAGGATCTGGGATTGCAAGCTCATGCTACAATCCCACTTCCAAACAGTACTTTTAATTTGAGGGAAGTTTCTGGGCAATCTAATTCTATAAGATGAGAAACAGGAAATATTCAGAAAAGCAGAGCTTTAAGAATTCAGATCTGGGGCTGGAGAGATGGCTCAGAGGTTAAGAGCACTGACTGCTCTTCCAGAGGTCCTGAGTTCAATTCCCAGCAACCACATGGTGGCTCACAACCATCTGTAATGAGATCTGGTGCCCTCTTCTGTGTACATAATAAATAAAGAAATCTTAAAAAAAAAAAAAAGAATTCAGATCTGGATGTAAATGCAGGCTTTTCTCACTTGAAAGATCATGTACAGATTTTTTTTTAAAAGCTCATATTCTTTTTGCTCTGGTACTGGGGGACTGAGTGCAGTTCAGTATTTTCATATTTCCTCTGCTGGTACATACACGCAGTCTACCTCCTATCACATCCCTACCATAGTGGTCTGCTTATTGTCATCAAAGAACCAACACTGACACATCGTCACTATCCAAAGTCCTTAGCTTACTTTGGGTTCCACTCTTACTGCTGTACTTTCTGTAGGTTTTGACAAATGTATGACATGTATCCATAGTTGTGCGTTCACACAGAATAGTTTTAATCCTTAAAAATCCTCTTTGCTTTGTGTCTTAGTTAGGATTTTTTTGCTGTGAAGAGACACCATGACCACAGCAACTCTTATAAAGGAAAACATTTAATTGTTGGAGTTTACAATTCAGAGGTCCATTGTCATCATGGTGGGAAGTATGGCAGTGTGCAGGCAGACATGGTACAGGAAGGGTAGCTGAGAATTCTACATCTGGATCTGCAGACAGCAGGGAGATACAGTGAGCCACTAGGCCTGCCTTGAGCTTTTGAAACCCCACCCAGTGACACACTTCCTCCAACAAGGCCACACACCTCCAATAATGTCACTCCCTATGTATGGGTCTGTGGGGGCCATTTTCATTCAGGCCACCACACTTTGCCTCTCTGTTTTATCTTTCCTTCTGTTCCTTAGCTACCACCGATCTTTTTAATGTCTCCAAAAGTTTTCCTCTTCAGAATTTCCTTTCTTTCTTTCTTTCTTTCTTTCTTTCTTTCTTTCTTTCTTTCTTTCTTTCTCTTTCTCTCTCTCTTTTTGTTTGTTTGTTTTGATTTTTTGAGACAGGGTCTCACTATGTAGCTCTGGCTGTCCTGGAATTTAGACCAGGCTAGCATTGAACTCACAGAGATCTGCATGCTTCTGCCTCCCCAGTGTTGGGATTACAGCGTGTGTCACTACATTGAGCCTTCAGAATTGCTTATAATTGGAATCTTACAGGATATAACCTTTTCAGATTGACTTATTTCATTTGGTAATATGTACTTGTTTCTTATGTACCTCATTTAAGAAATCTTCAGTATTGCATTTATTTTTCTTGTAGAAACTTCTTAATATTTAATTTAGCCTGTTTTTATAGAGTTCTTTTACTATATATTATAGAAGTATTGTATTTTCTTTTTGTAAGTTACTTTTTAAGAACAAAACATGTAGTTCCTTGCTCTTTGATGTCTCAAGGACACAGTTATCTAATAGAGGCAGTAGTAACTAGAAAGAACCATATGTTCATCTTTGTTCTTTTTTCTTATTATTGTTACAGGTTGATCATTTGCTTGAAACACTAAGAAAGTAAAAATGCGAACCATGGACAAGTTCCTTCACCTGACTGAGGATGAGCTGCAGTTTTGCTCTCTTTGGAGTCTAACTGCAGTCTGAAGGTTTGCTGCTATCCACAGCACTACAACTGAAGAGCCTTACCGTTTTCTTGAGTGTCTGTCTTTTCAGATCTGTAATACAGTTGAGTACTGAGTCACTGATTTCTTTGTTTTGATGCTTACCTATGTAAGGTTTTACACTTGGGATACTGTAACTAAACGTTTGTTTAGTACAAATTCTGCTAATCAAGATGCATCCTATATTTTTCAAAGTTCAGGTTTCATTTATTAGTAGTCTTAATAATTTATGATGAGTAAATTGGCATAGAAAATTGAAACCTTTTTACAGTGAAGGAGAAGAAATTAGAAATCTTATGATAGTTTTATAGTCTTACACATACATTTTCAAAGTAAAGAACACCATGCTACCAATATTCTGATTTGATTATAGAAACATTTATATATGTGTCACTTTTTACTGGTTTCAGACACACACACACACACACACACACACACACACACACACACACACACACACACTCATATAATATATTAGTTTCCATTACCTATAGGGAAGATATCCTCTGAGTCTCTCAGTGAGTACCTGAAACCCAGGATAATACCCAACTATAATGTATCCTGTGCTTTTTCTTTATGTGCATACCTTAGACAAATAGTTTATAACAGGCATAGTAAGAGATTAATAACAATACTAATAAAGCAGTTTTTTGTTTTTGTTTTTTTTTTTTTTTTGGTTTTTCGAGACAGGGTTTCTCTGTGTAGCTTTGCGCCTTTCCTGGGATTCACTTGGAATCCCAGGCTGGCCTCGAACTCACAGAGATCCACCTGGCTCTGCCTCCCGAGTGCTGGGATTAAAGGCGTGCGCCACCACCGCCCTGCTAAAGCAGTTATAAGAAGGTACAATTAAAATACTGCTAATGTTCTTGGTTGTGCTTTGTTGCCATATTAAGTTGAATACAACTATGATGCTGTGACAGTTAATCTGATTACTGTAAGTGGGTAATGCATACAGACAATGTGGATGATTTGTATCACATGTGAGATAGAGTGGAATGGTGTGAAATTTCATTTTTCTGTTCAGAATTGAATACATTTAAGATGTATGAATTGTTTATTTCTGGCCCTTCATCACTTGATATTGTGGGTTAGCCATAGATAACTGAAACTGTAAAAGCCAGGTAATAGACGGTGAAACTTTAGATAAGAGGGAACTAATTTCATGTAATTTTAAATGAATATAGTAACCAGCAACATGGTTATCTTAATAAAATTTATGTGTAATTTTACCTGTCAGGAGATAAGGAAGAAACACAAATTAATAATGTACGAAAACTGACAGAAACTGTTGTCATAAGGTATGCTTTTGTATCAAAGGAAAATGAAAGTAACTAGTGGTTAGACTCAGTCTTATTATGAAAAAAGACTTAGTTTGAAAGAAGAGACATACATTTAGGGAGTTTATCTTGCTAAAATAGTGCTAATATTATTGGTATATCATTTAGTGAAGAGTGTTTATTGGGAGCTGTCCTTTGGCTGTGTCTACAGACACAGTAGTGACTGAAGGTAGATGAGGTGTTGAAAGATGATTCTACATTGTTCCAGTGTCTAGTAGTGTTATGTATGCAGCAGGAAAGGAACATGAAGATTAATGCATTGTAGAAATCAGCTAAGATTTCTAGTTTATTGTTTCGGCATGATGTTAAACGATTTTAAGTAACGAACTATTTGTTACAAGCTTGATTACAATGTCTGTAGTCAAGTGTTTTCTAGTTTGATTAAAATTCATTAATTCAGCAAATTTTTTTATATTTTTTTTATTTTACAATATAATTTAATTCTACATATCAACCGTGGATTCCCTTGTTCTCCCCCCTCCCACAAATATTTTTTAATATTTATGTGCCAAACTTGATTGGTATCCAGAACTAAAGACATGATAGAGGTCATTTGCCAATGCTATGGGGTGAGGCAAAAATAATTTATTAGATTGTAGTGTGTTAAGTGTGGTCATGTCCAGAGAAGAGGCTTTGAAAGTGAGACCACTACTCAGAATAGGAAGTAGGTAGCCAACACCTAAATGCAAGACTCAGTGTTAGGCAGGCAAACGGTGGTGGAAAGCTGAGAACCTTGGCGTTAATCTATACGGACGTTTGAGTTTCAGATTATTCACTAAAGGTGGAGAAAGGAATTTGCATGTAGAGGCTGCGGGCCCTCAAAATTAGATTCCTAGGTTTTACAGCACGGCCTTGTATAATAGCTTTCTGACATTTACATAGCCAACAATCACAATGTTTTCTGTACAGTAAAGCTGTGACAAACTTCAGGAAAGGTGCAACCTTTGAATGTTTCACTCTGAACTTGCAGTGACGTAATTGACCACATGATGATAGTACTTGAAAGGTGGTCAAGGGATTTTTCAAATGCCTTTAGGGACCTTTAAAAATGTAATTAGTAGGTTGATTGCGTTTGTATAGGTTTATCTCCTCTCATGGAGGACGGGGGGCAGAGTGGGTAAAGGTGCTTACTGCCCGATAGTGAAACCCTGAGAACCTGTGTTAGATCTCTGAATTTATGTAAAGATGGAAAAGAAAATAAAGGAGCCTCCAAAGTTGTCCTCCGACCTGCACACATGACCTCTGTGGATCTCCCCATCCATTATAAATGCACTGATGATAACAAAATTGAAAAATAAAATCCTCGAAAGAACATTTTTAATGTATACTTTGTTTACTTGGAAAATCAGATTACAGTTAATATCCACTTAGCCTTTTTGGTAGCATTTGGCTACTTGTTACCTACCCACAACACCAGTTCAAAGCCAAGCTAATTAATGATGTGTCTCAGTCACTGTTCTGTTGCTATGAAGAGACACCATGACCAAGGTGTCTTATAAGAGAAAACATTAATTGGGGCTTACATACAGTTTCATAGGTTTAGTCTGTTATCAGCATGGTGGCATGCAGGCAGCTCAGGAATAGTAACTGGGAGCTGCATCCTGATCTGTAGACAGAGAGGCACTGGGCCTGCCATGGGCTTTTGAAACTTCAAAGCCCACTCCCAGTGACACACTTTCTCCAACAAGGTCACATCTACTCCATCAAGGCCACACCTAATCCTTATAATTCTTCTCAAACAGTTCCACTCCCTGGTGACTAAGCATGCAAATATATGAGCCTGTGGGGTCCATTCTTATTCAAACCACCACATAACTTGTCTTTAAAATGTTTAAAATTGTGTTGAGGACATTATTTATGCATGTGATACTAATGTGTAATAAAACTATTATGATAAAGTAACTAGAAGAAAATGAAAATAAAAACGAAGAATATGTCAAATTTTCCTTCTCTGCACTCTTAGTATTACTAAAATTCAGAATTCAACTCAAAGATTTTAATAAATTGCCTGAACTGTATAAGAAGTTTCATCATTGGAGATGGAGACACACCTTTTCTCTCATACAAAGAATCAAAGATCAAGAACTACCTTAGTTACTGTTTATTGCTGTGAAGAGACACAATGACCAAAGGAGCTCTTATAAAGGCAAATATTTCACTGTGTGCTTGCTTACAGTTTTAGAGGGTTAGTCCATCGTCATCATGGCAGGAACCAGACTCGTAGGGTGCTGGAGCAGTAGCTGAGAGCTTTACATCCTGATCTTCAGGTAGCAGGCAGAGATGGGGACACTGAGGCTAGTCTGGGCTAGCCCAGTGACATACCTCCAAAAAGGCCACACCTCCTCCAAGGCCACACCTCCTAATTTTTCCTAAACAGTACTACTAACTAGAGACCAAGCATTCAAACATAAGCCTATGGGGTCTATTCTCATTCAAACCACCACAATAACAGTATTGTATTGTATTATTTTATTTTGCAGTCAGATACTTTGGGTTTTAATATTTCAGTATGTAATAGATACAAGTATGCCAAAGCAGTGAAATGAAGCTGACACTTGCCTTTTCATCTGTTTATACCAAATATAAATACAAAAAAAGATCCTCATTTCAACTTAAATTAACCTAATGCAAATGGCTTAGTTCATCTCTGATTAAGAATCAGCTCCTCACTGTTTGATTAGCTAGTTAAAACTTCACAAATAAAAATGGAGCTTTGTTCATTAATCATGCATTAATTAAACCACTGCATAAGCGAGATACCATTCAAGTAGTATTGTACTTGGATGTTTCCTGTCCTCAATCCATTCTTTTGTTTTCCCTGTCTTTGCCGTTGACAACTGCAGTCTTCCAGAGCTCAAATCAGAAGTGTTGGACTCGTAGACTCTTTTACACTTCATCTCTAACCTACTACCAGATCTGTTGGCAATATATTCATAATTTGGCCACTTCTTACCAGTGCTGTGATCATGGCCCAGTTATTTCTTACCTAGAATATGGCAGCAGCTTCCTTCTGGTCTTCCAGCCTTTTTTTCTTGTTCACTCTACAATCTATCCACAGCATATCACACCAACAAACATAATTGTTTGCTTGAGTGTTCTCTTACGCCTTCTGGCTCCTAAAGTCTTTGCCCTCAGATTTGTGCAGGTTTGGGTACCGTGTATTGTCCTGATGGGACCTGAACTAAAAGTTGGCTCATTGCTCTCCGTTCCAGTGTCTTGTGTTTGCACACACTCATCCTTTCTTCTTTTGAATATCCCTAGACGCTCATCACTGGCCTCTATGCCTCCACTGACTCTCTTTGAGAGTTTTCATCAGAATTTTTACTAAATCAAGTGACTAAATTACTAAGTTGGGTTTAGGGGTGGAGTTCAGTGGTAGAATGCTAGTTTAGTGTTACGTGAGGTCTTCTGTTCAATATACACACACCAAATTGATCATGTACTTTTCTTGCTCTTCAAAACTTTACTCTTTATCCTCAAGACTATTCATTAGGCTTTTTAGCTTTATTTTCTGAACTTACATGCCATGTACCAGTCATTTTTACTGTTACAACAAAACCACTTCTTTGAAAATTATTTACCCCTTGAATGCCAAGTTCACACCTGACTTTGCGAGGCCTTCTCTGGTACCTTTCATTCTAAGATGCTACAATACTCTTTTGCACAGTATTTTATTTTTCTAGCCTGGGCTTTCTATATAGTGTAGCCAAGATATGATGGGGGTACTTCTTGTCATTGGATTTTGATGTCTTTTTGCAGTTGAGGGAGTTACCTTTTTACTTTATCTTTCTATATCTATTACTTTAGTATTTCATGTATGTGTCTGGCAGCAAATCCACTGTATCCCTTTGAGTACCTTATGATGCTGATAAAGTTACCTTAACACACTCAAGTTTTACTGAGGAGCCTACTATCAGTGTATTAGTTACTTTTCTATTGCTGTGATAAAACACCATGGACAAAACAACTTACAGAAGGAGGTGTTTATTTGGGGCTTATGGTTCCAGAGGGTTAAGGGTCCCATCACCATCACAGTGAAGAAGCACAGCAGCAGAGAGGCATGGCGGCTAGAGTAAGCTGAGAGCTCACATTTTAAACTTCAAGCAGAAAGTGGATAAAGAACTTGAAATGGGGTACATTTTTAAGTTCTTAAAATCGGTTCCCAATGAGCAAGGCCACACCTCTTAAGCCTTCCTCAAACAGCACCACCACCTGAGAACCAAGCATTCAAATGCTCCAGTGAAGCCATCACAATCAGATAACTTTCAATCCAAAAATCAGTGTGATAGCCTGCATGTAGGCTGATCTTCCTAGTCTTGTTTACTTGTTGGTATCCATATCCATTATAAATTGTGTGAAACTCTGAGTTTCTAAATCTAGCCACACTAGATATTTAAAGAATTTAATAACCAAATTGACAGGGCCATGGGCAAGTGTCATAGAGCTCCTTCACCTTGCTGACTTTTCTTCTCAACATTCCTCTAGAACAAGTTCCTCTTTTCATTAGACTTGTTTTTAATATTCTTGGAAGCTTTAATTGTAGCCAACGTTCCTGGCCCACATGAAGTCATGTCTTTGGAGAAGGTTCTTCCAGCTTAGCTCAACCAGACAGACATACTCATTTGTAAATTTGTAGTCCTCAATTGATTATTATATTTGAATCATGGTAGAATTGATTGAGAGAGAAAGCTGACTCTTCAACTCATTCTTCTCCTCCTGCTCCTGCTCCTGCTCCTGCTCCTGCTCCTGCTCCTCCTGCTCCTCCTGCTCCTCCTGCTCCTCCTGCTCCT
>CABHPH010135851.1:0-52397 GCA_902168325.1 Peromyscus nudipes | reverse complement strand
CTGCTCCTCCTGCTCCTCCTGCTCCTCCTGCTCCTCCTGCTCCTCCTCTTCCTCCTCCTCCTCCTCCTCCTCTTCCTCCTCCTCCTCTTCTTCTTTAACACACAGAACTTTCTTTACCAGTAGGGAATTATCAGGGTTTGCAGAGAGGGCCTCAGATTAGTTCTGGGGAGTCTTGAGACCAAGGGATGGGATTTATTGGCATGTGCCTTCATGCCTGTGTAAAATTTTGGCCCTAGGGCATATGAAGAGAACTTTTCTTCTCATTGGTTCTCTGTGATGCCCAATCCCTTTGCAGGTGTTGGGTGCTCAGCCTGAGACACATGCATGCATGGTTTGTCATTACTTTATGACTTCTTTTTTGAGCACTTGTTAACTTTTTAGTTCTTTGATTTTGTGTCCTATTAGTCTCATAGCTGAAGTGGCACGTTACAATTACAACACAAACTCCTCTCCAGTTCCTGAGTTCTAATAAGCAGCTGTGCCAGGGTCTTCACTGATTGTAGAATATCAATCTTGAAGAAGGAGTCAAGTTTCTAAGAGGACTTCTGTGTCTCCTTCCCAAATTCCCCATCTTACCGGTTTAGGACACAAAGCCCTTATCTAATAAATACTTTGGGGCTTGAGACTGCCACCTCTTTCTAGTTCTGGGCTCAGTCGATGTCTTAGGGTTTCCATCGCTGTGAAGAGACACCATGACCATGGCAACTCTTATCAAGGAAAACATTTCATTGTGTGTGTGTGTGTGGCTTACAATTCAGAGGGCCATTATTTTTTTTCCATTTTTTAAATTTTATTTTATAATTTAATTTAATTTTACATATCAGCCACGGATTCCCTTGTTCTCCCCCCCTTCCCCTCAGCCCACCCCCCATTCCCATCTCCTCCAGGGCAAAGACTCCCCTGAGGATTGAGTTCAACTTGGTAGATTCAGTCCAGGCAGGTCCAGTCCCCTCCTCCCAGGCTGAGCCAAGTATCCCTGTATAAGCCCCAGGTTCCAAAAAGCCAGCTCATGCACTGAGGACAGGTCCCAGTCCCACTGCCTGGATGCCTCCCAAACAGATCAAGCTAGTCAACTGTCTCACTTATCCAGAGGGCCTGATCCAGTTGGGGGCTCCTCAGCTATTGGTTCATAGTTCATGTGTTTCCATTCGTTTGGCTATTTGTCCTTGTGCTTTTTCCAACCTTGGTCTCAACAATTCTCGCTCATACAAACCCTCCTCTTTCTCGCCAATTGGACTCTTGGAGTTCCACCTGGGGCCTGGCTGTGGATCACTGAATCCAGTTCCCTCAGTCATTGGATGAGGTTTCTAGCACGACAATTAGGGTGTTTGGCCATCCTATCACCAGAGTAGGTCAGTTCGGGCTGTCTCTCGACCATTGCCAGTAGTCTATTGTGGAGGTATCTTTGTGGATTTTTGTGGACCTCTCTAGCACTTTGCTTCTTCCTATTCTCATGTGGTCTTCATTTATCATGATCTCTTCAGAGTAGATTTTTTTTTTTAAATGCTGAATGCTCTTTGTTGAGGGAGGGAAGAGGTCTTAATTACAGGCTTACAGCACAATGGGAGAACTCCGGAGGGCCAAAGTTCGCTACCGATGTTTTACAATCTTGCCTCAGAGGGCCATTATTATCATGGTGAGAAGTATGGCAGTGTGCATGCAGACATGGTACAGGAGAGGTAGCTGAGAGTTCTACATCTGGACTGGCAGGCAGCATGAAGAGACAGTGAGCCACTAGGCCTGGCTTGAGCTTTTGAAACCTCAAAGTCCAGCCCCCCACCAGTGACACACTTCCTCCAACAAGGCCATACCTACTCTGACAAAGCCATAACTAACAGTGCCACTCCCTATGAGCTTATGGAGGCAATTACATTCAAACTACCACAGTCACATTGCTGATTACCTATATCTGTACAACTCTCAAATTTCTGAGAGAAGCAGTTGCCAGCTACCACCTCAGGGAGAGGAACCTGGTGCCTCCTTCTCATCTGTGACTAATGAACTCTAAGCATCTAAGAGTGATAGTGGGCCAGAATAGTCTGCTCCCCATACTGAAAATCGTGGCAAGACCAGGAAGATGTCGTATGATATTGGGGAAACCCAGATTACCTGTTAAGGTTCTTGGTCTCATTAACAAAAGAATTGAAGGACAGGCAAAAACAAAAAAACAAAACAAAAAAACAGAAGCTTGAGGACAAAAAAGGAGCTCAAACAGAAGCTTGACTATTGACATTTCAAAAGAAAACTTACAGGCAAGTTGTAAGTCTTGAAGGCACACAGATGAGAAAGGAGGTCTGCCACATGGAGGCAGGAAACCACATGGTTGGGAGAGGAGCTTTAGGAAAAGAGCAAAGTAGTTCAAAGCATTTGTTAAGAGAGTTTAAAAGCATACTTAAGCTCTGGCCACCACCTAAAAGAAAAAGAAAGAAAGGAAGGGAGGGAGGGAGGGAAGGAGGAAGGAAGGAAGGAAGGAAGGAGGGAAGGAAGGAAGGAAGGAAGGAAGGAAGGAAGGAAGGAAGGAAGGAAGGAAGGAAGAATAGCTATATTCTTCTAAGTCAGGACCCAGAAAGGCAGGTAGACCCAGCAGAATGTCCTGGCAGCTGGTTCTTAGGGACTGCACCAGGGAGTGGGAATTTTGGGAAGGCAAAGTACATCTCCTTGGCTGCAGGTAAGCCCTCATCCTTGCTCCCTAAAGGATTTTCAGGTGTAGCCTGTTGGGGTAGAAGCACACACAGTCATGTAAGTAAACCGTCACTGATGCTCTGGAAGGAAACTAAGTAAATCCATTGGTTTCCTAGAGTGAATTTTGGTGACACTGTGCCTTGATTGTTTCTTGGTATTTTGAGAGACAGGGTAGATGTTGCTTACATGCACCGTGTGAAGGAATTTTAGCAACACTAACAAACGCAAATACCTCTCTCTCTCTCTCTCTCTCTCTCTCTCTCTCTCTCTCTCTCTCTCTCTCTCTCTAAGCAGGAATTCTCATTAAAACAAAACAACCAAAAACTTTCTCATGCCATTTATTGACCCCATGCAATAGGCTATATTTTGAAGTGTAAATATTATTACACCTAGTCCTTGTAATAGTCACTTGTAGGCAGTAATATTCCAGGTTTTATAAGAAAACAGAGGCTCCGAGATGTTGCAAAATTTGCTAAGAGCACAGGGATGATAAATGGTGGAACTGAGGTTTGAGTTATGAGGGTTACCACACTTTGTGGACAGTTTTGAGCACTACCACTAAAAGCATTGACTGTTTCTGACACATGGTGCTCTTGAAAAGTTTTGGCAAAAATCACAAAAAGTACACTCAATGTTAAAGCCTGGTGCAGGTCAGGCCTAGAATTTTGGATAGTTAGAGGAGACTACACAGAACAGAGAACTTTCGGTCCAGTTCTGAGTTGGGTTGAGCAGGGAGTCGGAAGTACTCCAAGTGGAGCATCACTGGGAACTGTGCGGGATGACGGCGGCCGGCCCCTAAAACGATGCACCTCTCCTAGAAGAAGCATCTCGAGGAAGCGCGGCCTCTGGGAACCGCAGGATCTAGTTCTGCTCGCTACTCCCACTCAACCCGAACCCGGACCCCGAGAGGGAGATGTGTCAGGGCGGTGCGCTCCAGGCCGAGCTTCCGCTTCCGGCCCCAGGCTCCGCCTCAGCGGAAACTTGGCTCCTGGGACGAGAAGAGGGCGGGCCCGCGGAAGCCGCGCAGGCGCACGGCGGCCGCTGCAATGGCGCTGCCGGGCTCGTTGAATAGGTATCTGCTGCTCATGGCCCAGGAGCACCTGGAGTTCCGCCTGCCGGTGAGCCGTCCTGGGGCACCTGATGCAGAGGCTCGCACTCCCTCGCGCGCCGGCTTCGGGGGCCGGGGGCAGCCGCGCGCGCCTGGATTGGGGCGGGAGTGAGGCCGCTTGTGGGACTGAGCTATCTCAGGCAACCTTCCCCCGGGGACCAGACCTTGTCATTCAGCCCCCGGCACGTGCGCCCGGCGCCGCCGTGAAGCAGGAGAACCTCACCAGGCCCCCCAGGACTCTTCTTCCAACCGAGGACGCAGACATCCCCTGAGGGCGCTCGGGAGCGTGTGAGAAGTGTCCGAGTATGAAGTTGAGGCATGGTGCAAGGCTTGAGGGTGGTCCTTGATGCCAGGTTGGGAAAGAGCTTTTTTATTGATTCAAGAAACGTTTTCCAGAGCGCCCTTATACCCATTGATCCCGGCGGTGAGGATCGATAGCTCTGCCCTTAAAGAGCGTGCTGTTGTTCATTTAGGCTGGGGGCCAGCAGACACCTAAGCACAATTGTAACGTTGTGAAGTGCAGGGATGGGGTGACCAGCACGGATGGGAGCTTTTGAAGAGGGAGTCTTATCCACTGAGGGATGGGGGCTTTCAGTGGTTTCGTTGAGGGGATGACTTTTGAACTCCAGGATTAGTTTGCTGGGCCAAGGAATTAAGTACAGTGGAGGTATAGTATCAGCTGTTGTCCATTACTGGTCACCCGTTAAGTGGCAGAAGAGTGGTAAGGAGAGAGGAGAAGTACGTTGATGGGCCAGGAAAAAAGCAGACTTGAGAACTCTCTAACTTGGAAGAGGGATTAAAGTGTTTGAAGGTAAGGGGGCAGAATTAGATCGTTTTTAATAGAAAGCAAAACGAAGGGTGGACTTGGGAGGAATAAGCCTGGAGTTGAGAATGCTTAAGAATCTGTTGGAATGTTAAATAATTAAGAAATTAATCTAGTGTGAGCGATAAGAGGCGAGGATAGAATGGCAGTGTAGGAGATGAGGACACATCTGGACTTGTGATAAATATTTGTGTTTGTTTTGCATAAGAAAACTAGGAAAGGATGGGATTTCTTCAGGTGTAAACCCTAAAAGTGGTGAGCCAGTGGAGCTGAAGAGATGCACACTGATTAGAGCACTCACTGCTTTTCCGGAGGACCTGAATTTGATTCCCAGTACCCCTATCAGGAAGCCGGCTCACAACCATCTGTAACGCCAGCTCTGGGGGACCTCACACTTCTAGATCCATAGGCCATCAGACCTTCCTTACTTTTTAAGATTTATTTATTTATTTATTCTGTATACAGTATTCTGCCTGCATGTGTCCCTGCAGGCCAGAAGAGGGCACCAGATCTCATTACAGATGGTTGTGAGCCACCATGTGGTTGCTGGGAATTGAACTCAGGACCTCTGGAAGAGCAGTCGGTGCTCTTAACCACTGAGCCATCTCTCCAGCCCCCTTCCTTACTTTTGTAAGTGTACACACAGGTGTAAAAAAAGTGGTAAGCCAAGTACAAATGCTTGGAAGCACTGACGTTAGAGGACAGCTGGAAGAGGAGGCTGTGCAGGGTGACAGACATAGGGGCCTCAGACACGAGGAGAGCAAAGGTTTAGAGAGCAGAGATGAGTAGCATTGAATGTATGTGCCTTGTGGTTCAAAAGGAAAGTTATTCTCTGCGAAGGTAACGAGGGAAGGAAGACGTCTCATATATCAGAATATAAGAAGGGAAAGTACAAGATGAGTTTGAGGGGGGCCTAGGGGATAGACCGGAGGAGAGAATGGAGCTTCGGTCACCACCATCTTGATTGCCATAATATCTCTGTTTCTGTGCTGATCTCTGCACACGACATCTACCCTGTCGGGTAGCTGTGATGATCTGCATGTGAAGAAATGGAGAACCAAAGGATGTGGTAGTATTGAGAAGATCTGAAAATCTAATTGTAGTCTCACTGCTGTGTTTCATAATGTCTCCTGTTCAAATTTGTGTTATTCATATTGTAAAGGAGCCTTTGGGCTGTCTTCACTGATTTACTTATTTATTGTCTGTGCTAGTTTGTGATTCATCCACATCCCTGCACACACACACACACACACACACACACACACACACACACACACACTCCGCTTTTTGGTTTTTCGAGACAGAGTTTCTCTGTGTAACTTTGCGCCTTTCCTGGAACTCACTCTGTAGCCCAGGTTGGTCTCGAACTCACAGAGATCCACCTGGCTCTGCCTCCCGAGTGCTGGGATTAAAGGCGTGCGCCACCACCGCCTGGCTTAAGAATATTTTTATTCTTTGAAATTTTTATGCAATTTGTTTTGATTGTATTCACCTCCGATTCCTGCTAAAACTCATAACCTTCTAATACAAGAAACAGTTTGATGCATAGGCAAAGGAAAAGCAGAAGTAGCGTTTGTTGCTCCAATCTTCCATTCTTTTTGGTTTGGAATGGGACACTTGATGATGTGGCTGTCTTTCTCTCCTGATGGCTGTGGGCAGAGTGTTAAGACCATCTGGCAGGGAGGAAAGGAGAATGTCTGCCACCAGCCTCGGGAGCACTTAGTTCTGCTTAGATACTTCCTCCCCAGGGCCGCTGTAAAGGAATAGAACCCATTTGCTATATATTATTTAAGGAGACAAATTGTCAGTGTTGCAAGGCAAACTATTCACGTAGTCATCCTGTGTTTGTCAGTACAGAGGGATTCTTTAGAAGGATGTATGTACTGTTTGACCTGATTTCCTCTTTGCATGCATGTTACATTTAAAATATCCGCTGTGGGCAGGTATGGCGGCACACTCCTGTGATCCCCGCCTTTGGGAAACGGAGGCAGGTGAATCAGGAGGTCACAGCAACCTTGACTCTAGGAGACTCTGTCTCAAAAAATAAACAGACAAAAATAAAAGACTCACTGTATTAGTCCTTTCTAGTTTTATTGCTAGTGGGAAAGGAGGTTAACCATGAACTTGTACATACTGACCTCACAGTTATGCTCCCTAGCTAATTATTTCTTTTTTCAAACGTCTTCAAATCATGTTTACTAATTGATTTTATTTTAATTAGTTGATTCTGTAGCATCTGTAAACTTTTTCTACCTCCCAAACCAGGACAAGGACAGTTTCTGATGAAATCCTTTTGCAGCTCATGTATAAAATTTCTCAGAAATTGCTTAATCATGGTTAGGATCGCACAGCTCTCCTCAGAACCCCACATTTAATTGCCTGATGTTGAAACCTAAATGCCTCAAGTAGATCTCAGCCTCCTCTTTTATTTCTATTATTGAGGTGTTTTTCGTAGCAGACTGAATTTGAAGTGCTTAGCGTGCACGCGGCACGCTCCCTGGTGGTGTACGAAATAGCTGCCAGGAGTCACGAAATGGCACAGAGCTTTACTCTGACTCATTACTTGAGAGAGTCTAGTTGGAGGCACCATGGAGTGCCTTAGTCTGTGGCGGGATTATGAGGAAGCCGCCTGTTCACTTGACGCACACCAAGAAACGGAGCAGGTTGGAATCGTGGGAATAATCCGCAAATCCTGCCTCTTAGTGAAGGACTTAGCTATCCTGCCCTCTAAATGTGTCAGCATTCAAAGCAGCTCCACAAGCTAAGGGCTGAGAGTTCAAACATGAGCCCTTGGGGCCATTTCTTAATCAGACAATAACAGTATGTATTTTCTTTGTATTTTCAATGCAGGAAATAAAGTCTTTACTATCACTGTTTGGAGGCCAGTTCACTAACAGTCAGGAGGCTTATGGAAAGGTAAGATGATTTTTTTTTTTTTTAAAGGGAATAGGTAATTTATTTTGGAGCCATTTTGAATGACCAAATGGCCTGAGAGCCCAGATTTAGGTTATCCCAAATTCCATGTTCCAGTGTGGAAGCTGCATGGTTTTACAGAACAAAGGAAGTCATAAATCATGGTGAGGTTAAAATATGTTGGTCAGTGCATCAGAGAGGTGGTTACAGCAAGATGGGGGATGACCCGCTGTAGGCCTAAAGTGCTGTCTGGTGCCATTCTTAGTTTTCGGATTGGTGGACGCTAGTAGTCTGCTAAGTTAATAGATTTCAAAGGGTTTTTATCTGTTAGCCACAGGATGTTAGTTTTGACACAGAGGTAGAACAGGCTAAAGCTAAGCCCAAGATGAGGTACTGCCGTTCCATTAGTACTCAGTTTCTGCAGACACAGTGTCTTCCAGGAGCTCTTCACAGTTGACCCCGTTGGCCAAGCTTCACAGTTTTGCTCTTGCAGGGGCTGTATATTATTTATAAGTTCCTTTGTAGCTAGGAAGGCTCATTCCTAGTATCTGTTGTAGATGGGGCTGAGTAGTGGGCAGGACAGTAGTTCATGGGAGAGGAATAAGCTGGTAAAGACTTTTAAGGAAGAAACTCCTGGATTGTATCAAAACTATTAATCATCATGATCTGGAACTGAAGTATTTTCTTTTACTCTTTCTGTATCTGGTACAACATTTACATGTGACATATAATAGGGTTCTTGTACCTAAAATTAATTAAGTGTGGTTTGGCCTAATGGAGCAAAGGTAAGAGATGAAGGGAGATATATTTAAAAACAACTAAAATGTACATAATTTCACCTAGATTGACTATGATTTCCCCTGTATTTACAGTTATTTGTGCTCTATGAACTGTCTCAAAGGTTAGAAATAGGTTAGAAATGGAAGGAGGCACTGTAATTTATACCCCTCTTTAAATTAGTAAAATAAAATAATCATTTAATTAAATTTTAATCCCTGCTAATTGTACTATAGGACATTGAAGATACTAACTAAATCAAGAACCCGTCATCAGTACATGTTGTTATTAGAGATTGGTATCTTTTGTATAATTTGGATAAGAAGAGCTAACCCAGATTTTGAGTATCTCTAGCTAGAGTAAATGGAGTTAAAATTTAATTTAATAACTAAGTTTTTTTTATCCAAATTATACTGAACTGTGGAAATACACACAGACGCACGCACACACACAGATACAGACAGACAAACACAGACACATACACACACACACACACACACACACACACACACACTCACAGTGGAAATACTTGAATCTTTTAAACACTGGTAGGGGTTAAGGGTAAGCAAACAGTCACAACAGAAAGACATGGTCAAGTGAAAGGACATGATATCTTCATTTACAGCTTCATAAAAATCAAGATTTGCATTAGTTTATCACTTAGAAATCTGCCAGGAGACAGACATGGTGGCTCATGCCTTTAGCAGCTGGGAGGCAAAGGCTGGAGGATCTCTGAGGTCGAGGCCAGCCTTGTCTACATAGTGAATTTCAGGACAGCCAAAGCTATGTAGAGAGACCCTGTCTCACCCCTCTCCCTCCAAAAAAGAAGTAAGCCAGGTGGAATATTAAATATCATAAACAATTAAAAAAGTCTGCCTACCTTAAAATTAAAAGTTTTTAAGAAACAGAAAGTGAGAAATTTTTAGTTACTAGGATACTCCATTGGTCAGTGGCATTGAAGATGAGTACATCCAGCATTTTTTTTTTCTTTTTTTCTTCTGGTTTTTCAAGACAGGGTTTCTCTGTGAAACAGTCCTGGCTGTCCTAGAACTCACTCTGTAGACCAGGCTGGCCTCAAACTCACAGAGATCCGCCTGCCTCTCTCCCCCGAGTGCTGGGATTAAACGGGTGCGCCATCAACTGCCGGCCATTTTTTTTTCCTCCGGTTTTTTTTCGAGACTGGGTTTCTCCGTGTAGTTTTGTAGACCAGGCTGGCCTCAAACTCACAGAGAGTCACCTGTCTCTGCCTCACGAGTGCTGAGGTTAAAGGCATGCACCACCAACGCCTGGCTTGATCCAGCATTTTTGAAGTCCACTTGAATGTGCCCTCAGATGATGTAAGAAAGTTCAGGTAAGGTGGATTTATAGTAGATCGTATATAGTATGTGTCCACAGCGTTTAGTGGCTGAGCTGTCTCTCCCTACATAATAATTTTAAAATGCTAAGATGTTTATTTTGTTTGAATTATTTTGAGTAGTTCTGTAGTGTAGTGTTAATATCGGAAGAAGAGAGATTAAATATGACAGTCTCATCTTTTTCTTGCAAAAGACGAGAGGCCTTAAATTGAAGCCCTCTGTTAGTGGCCTTTTGTTCCAGAGTGACTCCCTCACTGCAAAAAGAAGGATGGAGGGGAGACTGGATATGATGTGTGAGTGATGAACTAAGGTCAGAGCACTGTTGTGCTTGGCCAAGTTTTGGCAAGGGGTTGTAAGGGTGGAGCTTACCAGCCTGTTTTTGGGTGCTGGGACAGAGGATTAAGAAACCCTTGCTGATACCTTAAATAAAATGATAAAATAATTGAAGTTAATAACAATAATGTACACCATAGCTTTACATTATCTTTAATTCACAGGATGCCTCGGGCCACAGCTATCCAAAAAATGAGTGACCAGGCTGGGCATGGTAGCATACCCCTATAATTCTGTCTTTTGGGAAGTTAAGACAAGAAAGCGACAAGTTTGATCCTAGCCTGGGCGGCTTAGTAAGACTGTCTTTGAGAGGGATTGCCATAGTTTGGTTTCTGTTGTGGTGGTAAATAGTATGACCAAAAACTACATCTGGAGGAAAATATTTATTTGGCTTACACCAGCTGATCCTAGTCTGTCATGGAGGGAAGTAAGGGCAGGAGCCTGGAGACAGGAACTGAAGCAGAGATCACGGAGGAGCACTGCTTCCTGACTTGCTCAATTTGTTCTCTTATACACCCTAGGACCACTTGCCCAGGGATCGCACAGCTCACAGTGGGGTGGGCCCTTCCATATCAATCATTTATCAAGAAAATGCCCGGGAGACTTGCCCCTGCCAGTCTGATGGGGAGGCAACTAGGTGTGTGTCAGGTAGCAAAAGCAAACCATAGAGAGAGCAAGGAAAGAGGGTGAAGGAAGGAGAGATTTAGTAATTAAGAAATAAATGAAGGTGTATTACTTAGGAGTTAAAATAATGATATTATAAGGAGTGATTAGTAATAACAAAAATGCCAGGAGTATATTCTGTCATATATGCATTAGTTTTCTAGTTAAACTTCATAAAGGCAAATGAAAAGTAATCTTAACCTGGATGTCACACACAGGCTTATAATTTCAGCACTTGGGAAGTGGAGGCAGGCAGATCTTGACACATTGAGTATGAGGCCAGCCTGGAATACATAGAGGCAATTTTTATTTTTTTTTAAAAAGTAACTTTAAAGTGTACTGATATTTTCATTTATGGACTCATTTATAAAAGTGTTCTTACATTGTAATATATTAAGTTATCTACTAAAATAATTTACCTTTTTATTACCAGAATGATTTTTATTTTGGTTAGTCAAATCAAGCATTTTTACATTTAATAAGAATTTCTCCTGTTGGCTTCTTGAATCAAAGCGTTTAGACCTTGTAGCCTTGTAGTAGTAATTTGCATGCTTTTTTTCTTTCAGTCTCCTTTTTGGATTCTTAGCATTCCCTCTGAAGATATTGCAAGAAACTTAATGAAACGGACAGTGTGTGCCAAGTAAGAGAAACTCCTCATGTTGTGCAGCGTGCATATACATGGTCTCACAATCACTATATTCTGGTTTTTGCTGTGAAGGTTGAAGTGTTTATCTGATTATTCTTTATCAGTAAAACCTTAGGAGTTAGATATCGGGGTAAGAACCTGAAGTAACCAGTGACCTCTTGTTCCTCTATCCAAAAAGGCCGAGACTCTCTCTAAGCTCTGCCCTACTGTTTCCTGTGTTTATCTGTCCTCGGTCCTCCAAAACTTCTCTGTGACTAAATTTGGTCAGCTAGTAGCTAGCTCTGCCCTGTGATTTAGAGCATACTTTTTTTTTTAATAATTTATTTATTTTTATTTTATTTATTTGTTTTGCTTGCACGTATGTCTGTGTGAGGGTGTCAGATCTTGGAGTTACAGACAGTTGTTAGCTGCCATGTGGGTGCTGGGAATTGAACCCGGGTCCTCTGGAAGAGCAGTCGGTGCTCTTAACCACTGAGCCATCTCTCCAGCCATCCGGAGGCCGGCCTGCGGTGGCAGAGGTGGCGAGTTCGGTTCCGCGAGTGCATCCGATGGATGACGTCATGAATCAATGACTGATCGATCGACCGATATCGATCAATTAATCGGGAAAAAAAATAGAGCATACTTTATTGGCAGTCTCAGGAGCCTCAGAATACGATGAAAATATCCCACAACATTTCCTGCTTTTTGTCTAAATCAAAAGGGAAGGGTTTTAACTCTAATACAGTAAAACTATATACAATAAGAACAATTATCAGGTAAGAATTAGATTCACAATGTCCAGTCCATTTGCATTTGGCAAATTCAGAGAAAATACTCCATTATCTGTCTCATCTTGGTGAGTCTAAAGTTTTATACGTAAACCATTTTCCATCATAACTTGTATCATCATCCTAAAAATATCTCTTTAGACCTAAAAACATTTTCTTAGATAAATAACTTAAGCTTTTATGTTTCTATATCTCTTATGTAAGTTTTTTTTTTCTTTTTAATTTGGTTACAAAGAAAATTGTATGCTATATAGTCTTCAATCCCCAACAGAGACACAAGAAGGATATAATGGAAGTATAGAGCAAGCAGCTTCCAAAACTATAGAAATGACAAAGACATCTGGCTGCCTGGACAATCACCCAGGTTCCTCTGTAACATTGGGGCATTCATCTTCAGCCTACAGGCCTAGAATATCTGACAGACTTTTCTGTGAAGCAGGAATTTTGAAAGATTGTCCTACTTTGTCTTGGCAAAGTTTGGCAATCACCTTCTTTTGTGTCCTGCTCATCCAGTTTGGACAACATACTGTCAGCAGTTGAAGCAAGGGCAGTTTCTTGCCTAAATGGTAGCTTTGCCACATTGAAAGCAAACTCCATATGGAGTTTCTTTGATGCCCATCATCTTCCCTGAAGTAGATTGGTGCTGCTAGGAAGAGATGTCTGTCATTGTCATGAAAAGCTTTATGTTATTAAAACATCTTAAATGCCATATTCTGTAGATCTCTGAAGTGTTTGAAGACCATCTATCTAAAATATATCTGTTGTAAAATATAACTTGCATTCAACCCCCCTAGGTGATAATAAGCATTCGTAATCCACCAAACAACCAAAAACCACCCACCCCACCTCTTTGGAACGTGGGCATCATGTTTTTTAGACTGCTGCCTGTTGTCTGAGGGCAACAGTATCTTTAGGGGAACCCTGAGAAAACTGAGATAATGATCAAGTCCTGGGAGAGCTAGCTCTATCATTTGTTGTCCAGTCTCTGTGTAATGGGAAAGTGCAGGGCTTATCTGAAGTCCTGACTTGAGTAGTGTATGAAGATGGACCTTCTCAACTAGCTGCCTTGAAATTGTCCTGAGCAGTTTGTAGTCAGCTTAGTGGAGTTACCACAATCCAAGTGGAATTGTTGTTGTGGGGCCCCATCATCTTTTTGGATACTTCAAAAGTCACTGTTAGGGATGGTCATAGTTCACTGAAGAAAACTTAAACATTTTAAATGTTATGTGCAGCTGAATTTGGAGATGTTAAAGGGCCACAATTTATTAAGTACATCTGAGGTATACAAACTTAATTCCTAGTTACCTATTAAAACCTTTACTTTTTATTTAGACAAAAGGGAGAAATGTGGGATATTCGTATAGTAGATTAAAATAAATGGGTTAATTTAAGTTATAAGAGCTAGTGGGACAAGCCTAAGCTAAGGCTGAGCTTTCATAATTAATAATAAGACTCCATGCCATTATTTGGGAGCTGGTGGTACAGAGAAAGACTTGCTACAGAAGGTGGTAGAGGCTAAAACAATTGTAGCTTGAAGTTATGTAGATTTACCATTGGATGGTGATGAGGGAACAGAGAGACTTACTGTCTGGGGCTGAAGTGACAGATACTTATGTTTAGCAGGGGAATAGTGTGGAATGACATATTCTTATATCGAATGAATGCCACGTTTAGTGTAAAGAAGTTTTACAAAATCTAAATCTGCTTTTCTGCAATATATATGTTAGAGAAATGAATTCTTTTTTTTTTTTTTTTTTTCTTTTTCCTCCTTGGTTTTTCAAGACAGGGTTTCTCTGTGTAGTCTTGCTGTCCTAGAACTCACTTTGTAGATCAGGCTGGCCTTGAACTCACAGAGATCTCTTGCCTCTGCCTCCCAAGTGCTGGGATTAAAGGTGTGTGCCACCACCATTATTCTCACCACCAGCTGAGAAATAAATTCTAATAATCATATTTTTAAATTGTTTATTGCTTAATCTTGTTCCTAGATTTTTATCATGAGTCCCTTATTTCCTTTTCTTTAAATTTTTTTGATTGACACTTATTTGTTTTTTTTCCTCTGAAGATAATGGCAGATTATTGAAAATATTTTTTCCTTAGATTTTGTTTTTAATAATGAAATGAAAATAAGAAAAAAAAATATATACCATGATTAGCAGTGTCTTGTAATACGATCTGACTGTCACCTCTGTATTTATCTATCTTTATCCTATTGGGAAGTGTGCTCAATTCTAAATCTAATTCCTTAAACTGCAGCTTGTTAACAACCTTTTTATTAAATATAAATGACTAGAAGACGGAATCAACAAAAAAAAAAACGAAAACCACTGTTTAAGTTATAGTTACTACTTTACTTTTCATATTAAAATGTATACCTGTTTGAGGTATTTGCATTCCAGAAGTAAGAGACGTTAGGTTTAAAATAGACGCTTGAGTACTCAGTCCATATAGGTCTGCTGCATATGTTTGATGAATAGTAAAGTGAATAATTGTATAATATTGTAATATGGAATAATTATATTGTAAAATATTAACATTTTACTTCTTCTTCATTTCTATGGCTGAGATATGCCTTAAGATACTGCTAAGTAAGAGTAGCATTACTTACTTGCTCTAAATTCAATAGAAGAGGAATTCACTTTCAAGGATTGTATTTGCAACCTACAGATAATTAAAATAGACTTACAAGGACATATGAAAACTCATTCAGAATTTTCTATAGTTGAATTAGGCTTAAAATTAGTTTTAAATAGTTTTAGTATGGATTTTCAGAGGATTTATTTTTATATCTTTATTTTATATGCATATCTGTGTGCCTGAATATCTGTGTGTGTACATGTGTGCAGATGCCTCAGAGGCCAGAAGACAGAGTTGGATCCCCTGGAATTGTAGTTACTGGTGGTTGTAAGCTTCCTGATGTGGGTCCGGGGAACCAAATTGGATTCTCTGCAAGAACAACAAGCTCTCTTAACCACTGAGCCGTCTCTCCACCTTTAGTATGGAATATTTTGTACATACCACAAAAAGTGAGACATAGAGCAAACTCTGGGTACTCACTTTGTTAGAGCTCAACATTTTGAGTAACTTAGTAAATTTTAACAAATCATAGCTAAATAGTAATAATAGGTTTTTTTTTTTTATCTCATTGCCCTCCCCCTTTTTTAATGGGGAAGATATGAGAAAAATTTGATTTTCTGAAGCTTTTCTTAAAATACCATGTGACGTTATTGCATTGTTTAATCCAATATCGTATATAATAAAAGGGCATGGGGTATAGCTCAGTGATAGGCAGTATGCTTGTCCTGAGTCAGTCCCTAGCTACCCTCCAATACATGCATATATATTTATGCATTTGTGTATGTGTATAATTGTTGAAAACTTGGAGAAACTCTAACTTAATGTTGAATTTCCCTTCTTTCATGTGAGGTTCAACTTCTTTGTATGGTTTGGGGTTATGTTGCTACTTGTTTCCAGTGTACATATTTCTCATGAATGGATTAGAAAGCATGGCCAATGATTGTTTTATTGTAGCAAGCATAAAGAACTAGCAAAATAACTATTATGTATTGCTGTGTGAACTAAGTTCTTTACTGAGGTTAGTACCAACCATTTATTTCCTAGGTCTATATTTGAACTATGGGGTCATGGAAAATCTCCTGAGGAGCTGTATACTTCTCTTAAAAATTACCCTGTGGAGAAGATGGTGCGTAGTGAAATGTGATTTTACATAGGCAAGTGTGCATATTCTGTAGAATTCACAAGCTTACAAAACTTATCTGCTTCTATTTTAGGTTCCATTTCTACATTCAGAGTCTACATATAAAATAAAGATCCACACGTTTAATAAAACATTGACTCAAGAAGAAAAAGTCAAACGAATAGATGTAAGTGAAACTAGCTGAAGTGAAGCCTGTGGATTGAATACACTAGCTGTTGGTATATGTGAATATAGAATGTCTGTTAGGCGCTTTCCGTGGTGTTTGTGTCTATCTTGTGTAGTTCTGACACCAGACTCACACAGTATGTATGTAGGTAAGCGCTGTTTTCTATGATTCTTTTTATCAATCTTTGTAGTACATTAGAATTACTTTTTTTTTAAAGGCCCTTGAATTTCTGCCATTTGAAGGAAAAGTGAACTTAAAGAAACCACAGCATGTATTCTCTGTTTTGGAAGACTATGGTTTGGACCCAAACTGCATCCCTGAGAGACCACACAATATTTATTTTGGTAGATGGGTAAGCAAGTTCTTTCTACCTATCTCACCCCTTTCTTTAAAAGCCAAATGCAGGGTGGGGATGTAGGTCAGTGGTAGAGCACTGGTTGAGCATTCCCGAGGCCTCAAGCAAAAGAAGCAGAATGTCATACTCACCTTTGTGTTTGATTTTTTTTTTATATGTAAAATTTTGAAGCAACTGAAGAGTCAGAACTGCTGTATGTATTAAAATTGCTGAAAAGTATGGGATTATAATTTGTATTTTTCCAGAGATTCCTGTGAAACACAAGGAGTTTGTTAGATATAGGACCTAGGAAAAGGGGGTTATACCTGACAAAGGAAAATGAGTTCCCAGAAAGGCAGGACTGCCATTTGAGTGACGCAGAGAGAGGCCCAAGTTCTGTGCCAATTCAGCGATCTCTTGTGAAAATTTCAAAGCTAAGGATTCCGTTCTGAGGGGAAATGAAATTATAGAAGTGTTCTGCTCACTTCCTTGAGGCTGGAATAGGTAGGTGGAAGCTGAGAGCCATGTTATGGATTTTTGTCATTTCAGAGAAACAGAAAAGGGAGAGGAGAAAACTCAAGACCACTCTTTAGAATCATTATATTGAAATTTGATTCCTACTTGGTTTGAACACACAAAGCAGCTAGAAAGGCATTAGAGGTAAAAAGATTTGACTCTGACAGTCTCAATCCTGTGATCGCTAAAGGATGAAGTTTAGAACAGTAATAAGTGGAAAAAGTTCTCATTAGCAAGGTGCTGTAGTTTTTATTGTATGTAATTATCTTGAGTCTGTTCTGTATAGCTAGACTAACTTGAAAACTATCTCTGATCTAGATTGCAGATGGACAGAGAGAGCTAATTGAGTCATATAGTGTCAAAAAGAGACATTTTATTGGAAATACAAGTATGGATGCTGGTTTATCATTCATCATGGCCAACCACGCAAAAGTGAAGGAAAACGATGTTGTCTTTGATCCATTTGTTGGAACAGGTATTATAAAACGATTTGTTACACTGATGCATAGATTTTGTTTATTTATAGCAGTGAAGGTCATAGTATGTTTTGGATGAGAGATTGAATTGACAAACTAATCTTTTCTTGTATAATAGCTAATATTTAGCACTTTGCCACTTGGAGGTTTTATTCCAAGTAAGCCACTGGGGGGAGCATCAGGCTTATTTTTTCACAGATGTCTTACAGTATATCATACATTGTAGAAATGTTATAGAATCATATTTTTATTTATTAGGAAAACTCTTATGGGAAGAATGAAAAAAAAAGAGAAAATATTCATGCTTTTAAATAAATAGCCATGTATTTGGGTAGAGGAAACACATCTATGATTCTGTTTGTGGGAGTTTTTAAATAAGTGTGAAACTGAAGGTGACTAAGGAGCCATAGTCTAGAATCTGCCTGCTGACACCACAACCCACGTTCTTTATTACTTCCCTGGGATGCTCTCCTAATTAGGCCTGTGGAAAGCCCAAAATTCCAAGTTGGCTTCATCTGATTCTGAAGTTTTCCTTGCCTCGGATTCCTTGCTTTCTTGCTTGATGTAGCCCTTAGGCAGGCAGATGTAGGCCTTAGGCAGGCAGATGTAGCCCTTAGGCAGGAAGTACTCTTTATTTTATTTTGGTCCGACTCACCTGTTATTCTTGTTTAGTTAGGGTCTCTGCAGATGTGTTTCTCAGGAGCAATGGGGTGCAAGGCTAGTACCTGTTGAGTAAATGTGTCGGGTACTATTGTACACTCAAATTCTGATGACAGCTCACATGAAGACACTTTGAACGTCTTTCTGAAGAAAGGACGGGGCAAGGAGAGGTTCCGTGACTGGTCAGGGTTACATGGTGTATCGTTTTTGCAGATGCAGACTCCAGTAGTTCTTGTATTCATTGCTTCTGCAGAGCTGTCTCTCTGCATAAACTTTCCTGGTCACCACTTGCACTTGAATTCACTTCAGGAGTGTGACCAGATATGATGAGGAAGAAACAGTCTCTGGTCTAGAGTTCCTAGATGGTGGAAGGAGGTTTTGTAATCTCTTTTGAACCAATTGACCAGTGCACTTTTGCTGTACTCTCAGTGTTTCCGTGGACCCCACTCTCAGCATACAAGTTTGTTCTTCTCTGTCTTCATTCACCTAAACATGTTCTCTCTCGAACGAATATCAAGTTTATTTACAAGTTATAAGAACAAAGAATATCGAGGCTGGAGAGCTGGCTCAGAGGTTAAGAGCACTGACTGCTCTTTCAGAGGTCCTGAGTTCAATTCCCAGCAACCACATGGTGGCTCACAACCATCTGTAATAAGATCTGGTGCCCTCTTCTGGCATGCTGTCATATATGCTGTATACATAATTAAAAAAAAAAAAAGAACAAAGAATATCCACATAGCCAGCCCCAGCTTAAGCTTTTGTTTACATTTGGCTTCCTTTTACCTTATTTCATTTCTATTTTTTCCTGGATCATTTGAAGCTTACATTTATTTTAATTTTTTCTTTTTAAAGTTTATTTATTTATGTTTGGCCTTACATGTATGTCTGTGTGACAGTGTTGGATGCCCCTAGAACTGGAGTTACAGACAGTTGTGAGCTAACATATGGGTGCTGAGAACTGAACCTCTGGAAGATCAGCCAGTGCTCTTAACCACTGAGCCATCTATCTAACCCCTGAAGGTTACTTTATTTATTTATTGCTTTCCTCTCTCAAATACATCAGTATACATTCTTAAGAATAAGAGTTTTATATATATTTGCATTTATCTATTTATATGCTGTAGTTGGGTGTTGTGTTTTACTGTTAATGTTATTTTGATTTGGAACATTACTAACACTTTTAAGTTTAAAATAATTTTCATTTGAGTTACTTGAATCTCTCTCATTGAAATGGGTTATACCTTCCCACTAGAGATGTCATATCTTTCTTAAGTTTTACGTACTCTGCTTCTCTGCCTCAGTGGTAATACTAATTTTTACCAGCATGGTACTAATAGAATTTGATTTTCCATGTGTGATGGGTACTCTTTTATTTTATATTCTTGCAGTTAATATAAAGCATTTGTGGAGAGGTACAGTAAGAGCTTGTAAATATACTGTTCCTTATCCAGATGTCTCCTCATATTGACAAATCAGATTTAGCATCCAGGGACAAGATTCTTGTTTGAACCAGTCTTTCCTTTGATGATTTTTCCACTCTAGCACTTCTGTGTTACGGATCTGCACTCGTGATTTTGCAAGCAAGAGACCTTTCTTCACTTCCTGTTGCCAGTTTCATTTATTATTAGCTGCAGGTGATTTCTGGATCCCTTCATTATTTCCGTATTCACATTAGCCCAGCTCTACCAGCCCTTTCACCTTGAGTCTGTCTTTGTGACCTGTCACTTTTTTTTCTTAGAAAACTTTAAATTTTCTGGCTTGTCTTTTTTATGCCAAAGCCCTGGTATCAGTCATTTCTCCCAGAAACCCTTGCTTCTTTTAGTGGCAAGATGGTATCAGAAACCAAGGTTGGCTTCTAAAATTTCTCAGAGGCTAAGCGAAGAAACACACATGTGCATACATGTAATGTACATATGAGTGCAAATGGAAATACACATGCGTATACTCCCGTGTGTACACACACATAAACCTGCACATAGACTTATTAGAAGTTATGGGTTATGCATGTAGCAGGGATTTCTGTTGAGCATCACAGGTTTATTTCTTCCCTACTCTGGTCCTTGTTTATGCATACATACCTCTCTCTTCACTCTGCGCCCTGGTGCTGACTGACGTTCAGCGGGTTTGCTCTTCTGCTCATTTCTGTAATTCTCTAAAATAGTTGACTGCTTTGCCCATGCCACTTGGGGGGGAAAGAATCCTGTTGGTTTTCTGTTGCTTTGATGAAACGCCATGACCACAGCAAGTCATGGTGGAAGGGTTTGTTTGGACTTAATGGTTCCAGAGGGATAGGAATCCATCATGATATTAAGAAAGCATGGCAGTGAGTGGCAGGAACAAGGATGCTGAGAGCTCAGATCTTTACCATAAGCACCAAGCAGAAGGAACAACTGGAAGTAGACAAGATCTTCTACCCCCAAAGCCCGCGCCCAGTGACATACTTCCTCAAGCAAACTGCACCGCCTAAACATCCCCAAACAGCACCACCAACTGGCCACCAAGTATTCCAATATCTGAGCTTGTGGGGGATATTCTCCTCCAAACTACCACGCCTACCATAAACAATTGAAGATGCGTTTTCAATTCTGTCCAAGCTTAAGGAGCAATGACGTCAAAGACTGTGCTTGCTTGCTTCTCCTTTTGAAGGTCACCGGTTTCATTCACTGTAGTGTGCCCGCGGTGTGAGATCTGTCCTTCGCTCCTGCCCTCATTTCTTACTGTGTTGACATTTGCACACGCAGAGGTTAACTGCAGTCAGGTGCTCTCCCTTTGGTCCCTTCCACTGGTGACCAACCTTGTTTCCTGGTTGATTCCACTCTTTCCTTTTCCTGGTGATATAGACTTGTATAGGTACAATTTCGTAGTCAGACTCTTTTATATAAAATGTTTGATACTCCATATGTTGTTTCTTGTTTTTTGTTGTTATTGTTTTCCACTTAACAGTATTTCTTAGAAAGCTCTTCCTGTTCAGAAATTGTCCTCATTCTTTTGTTGTTGTTTGTGGTACTGGAGATAATGCAGCACTCTGTCACTGAGCCACATTCCAGCCTGTTTTCATTCTCTCCTATAGTTTTAATCCATAAGTGTATGCTATAGTTGGTTCAAATAATCTCCTATACCTACTTGGGTACAGGTAGTTCCCAATATTTTATACTTGAAAATAATGCTCACAGTGAGTAAGCGTATGAATATATCTCTTTGTAGTTTTGAGGCTAGAGCGCTGCTGTAAATTTCTGGAAGTAGGATCGCTAGGTTAGAGGGAATAGGTAGTTTTGCTAGATGCTACTAATAAATTCTCCCCTATTGTTCAGCTGTGGATTTGTGTAGTCATATAAGAGAGTTCTTATTCTTCTGCAGTTTTACTATTAAGAATGTATTGTCAAGCCTTTGAAGATTTCCTGATTTGTTGGTGAAAATGGTATCAAAATATAGTGTTAATTTGTATCTGTATATAGGTCAAGTCTCGGCTTTTTTTAAAGGCTATTATACAGGTATTTTTGAATAGACTTTCATGTCTTTTGCCTCCTACCTCTTTTAAGGATGCTTTCATAGAGATATTAGCACGTCCTCTTCCAGTATTTCTGTAATAAATCACAATACTTTCTTCCAGATTGCCAGTTATCATTTGACTTTGACAGTGTTTGCTTTCTTACCGTATACTCAAGTTATAAAGGATTCGTTCAGCTATATTTCTTCTAGGCCTTTTGAAGCTGTGTATTTTTGTTTTAGAACTCTCATCCATTTGGAATTTATTCTTTTGGATGTGATGAATGGTTAGGATTTATCGTTCTCTAGAAGCTCAGCTCTTAACTCTTTTTATCTTGTTTTTAAGCTTTAAACATTTCTTTGTGTGTGTGTGTGTGTGTGTGTGTGTGTGTGTGTGTGTGTAAGCATGCATATGTGTGCATGTGATGTATGTTTCTGGGTACAGGCTGCCACTGTAGGTGTGTGAAAGTCAGAGGACAATTTTGTGGGCTTGGTTGGTTTCTCCTTCCACCTTTGTGTGGGTTTTAGGGAATCAGGTAATCCGGCTTCTGCCACTAGCACTTTACCCACTAAGCCGTCTTGTTGGTTCATTCTTAAACTTTAAAACAAACAAACAAACAAACAAAAACCAGCCCTTTTTATGACATAAAAACAGTTCTTTGGAATTATGTAATATTCGTGTACAAAATGACTAGCTTGCACACTTAGGTTAGACCTTAGAGCTTAAAAATGACATTGTCATAATAGGGGAGGGAAGGGAGTATGCTTCTCTTGATGCAGTTGATTCTAGGAGTATTGTGAAATTCCACCTTCATAGCCCAGGGTGCTGGCTACCTTATGCATGGTGAGGGGTAAGGATACCTGACTGTGTTTGCTGTGCATGGCTCCCTACAGTGGACAGCCTGCTTTGATCATCTCACTATTTACATAGAAGAAGAAGATCAAACGATAGGAGAATCTTTGCAAGATATGCCACTAAAGTACATACTCATAATCTTTGTTTATGGTTTAAGTGTGACTTTAGCATACAAGTCAGTTCCTGACACTTCTACTTTGAAACTGGTTATAACCCCTAATTTTGTACAGAAAGTCCTTAAGGGTCATTAGTTTCCTCATAGAACTACTCATTCACAGACAGCTTGTACCTTGGAAAGGACTCGAGAAGTAGCTTGTGCCTTCTCCATGGCCATAGGGTGCCTTCTCCATGGCCATAGGGTGCCTTCTCCATGTCCATAGGTTTTTCCATCCTCTTTGATGATGGTTTTACCTTTGGCTTCCATATATTAGATTTTTGTTGTTGTTGTTGTTGTTTTTAATGCAAGTGTGTCTCTTTTAATGGTCCAGACTGAAATGTGGACAGTTTCCCAAATGCATTAGCATTGAACTAGTCACTGCTGTGGTTTTTCTCAAGGTTGCAGAGCAGGTTGAGATCTTTTCTTGCCTAAACATCTTTCCTTTTTCTTTTAGACAGTTTGCTGTTGCTTTGAGTTATATTCTGACTTACAGAAACACACTTTCCTTTCTGTTTTGGCAAATATATTCTCATTTCTGTCACTTTTAAAACACTACATTTTTTTTTTTTTCATTTTCTAAGTAGAGAAGAAACATCCCATTGGGTCAACTCTTAGTGGTAAGAAAATACACTTTTAAAGTTAGCCCGAAAATATACAACACCTATGCTGGTGTGAACTGTAATTAACTGGATGCACAGTTTTACCCAATTTGCTTAGTAACAGAATTTGCTTCTATTTTATCTAACTGATATGCTAATACACTTTCTGTTACTCTAACAGAATCATGCTATAGTTTACAAAGAAAAGGGTTTATTTTTTTCTTCACAGTTTTAGTTGGGCACACGCATTGCTTATAGGCTCTTGTTGATGTCAGAAGACAGTGTTAAGGGGCACAGAGTAGAATTAACCGCTTACCTCATAGCCAAGAAGGAAGGTCTGGGGTTCTACAATCCTCTTCATTAAAATAACCTGTTGGCCAGAGGTCCCCCTTCTAGGCCTCACACTCCAGACACTGTCCCTTTCCAATAGAGCCAGGATGAGGACCAACACTTTAGCACATTCATCTATGACATCTAAAACCATACCAGTAATTTAGTGCGATACAAGCTAATTTTATTTTATTTTTTTAACTTCAATTGGTCCTGACCCCAGAGGAGGTACTATAGTATAAAGGAAAGAGTATGTGGTGTGAGTTTACTTTCCCAACAAGGTGACTTTGGACAAAAATTTTGTCTAGATGGCAGTTCCAATCATTTGTAAGTTGGTCATAGTAATATGTTATGAAGATTAAGGGAGGTAATATATACATATGTTAGAATGTTATTTGAGAACTGGTAGACATTCAGTGGACTATTAGGCTACTATTATTATTTAATTGTTACTTTCTTATGGACTTAGATACTTTTTGGTGAACCTGCTAGCTAATACTAAATAATGATGGAAAGTTTGACCATGAACTCACTTTCTAGTCCCCTCTTGGCTAGTTTCCCAAACATTCATAAACTGCTGCTATGGCAGCAGCGAGGGAATTGCAGCTTAAGTTTGTAAGTGTCTAATATCTTGTTTATGATAGACTGATTGAGGTGAGCATGCGTTCAGTGTCTTATGTGGCATAGAGCTCTGAAGCTGTGGCGTCGACTTGTTCTGTCAAGTGAGTGCGCTCTAGCAGTCAAGAGTCCACCAAGGAGACATCATAGGTGTGAGAAAAATGCTACAGCACCTTCTGAATTTGTCATTTCCGAGTGATAGACAAGGGTCCGGATGAGGAAATGGACTTGGTCCTGAGAAGAAACTGGAGGATGGAAAAGATACTGGGAAGTAGGTCTCAGTAGATCGTTACAGTGTGTTCTGCTTCATGGTTTTTCCTCATTCTTTGTAGTTTCTTTCCTACATCCTTGGTTAGTCTAGTTGGGTCACCACCTTGGCCAGTATTCTTGTGCTCAGGCTGCTAGTTCATTTAGAGTTCTTTTTCTGAGGGATAAAACAGTGAAAAATACTGGCAACAGGATTACCAACTTCTTTTCCTTTTTTTCCTTTAGTAAAACCGAAGCCTAGTCTCACATTTCCTCACAGATTCAAAGCTTTCCTTAGCTCTCCAGAGATGAGAATCATAAATTAAGTTTTATAATGTGGAGTCAGTTCCGCTCATTGTATTCTTTTGCCTGTAAGATACTACACTAACCTTAAAATGGTTACTGTTTGGGTAACAAGAAACTGAAACACAGTGTTAGTCTAACTCACATATGTGGTATTAGTATTTTACTTTGGATAACCGAAATGGGCGAGTCTCTTTTCTACCTTCTCAACACTCACCCTCTGTTTTTACTGCCCTATCCGCCCAAGAAAATGCCATGTAAGGTATAACAAAATGCAAAAACTGCTGTAATTGAAAGAGCAATAGATGATTAACAGTGATTACCCAGTGATCAATTCAGAGAAACCAAGTTATTATGATTTTCTTTAAAAAATTAAACGCTTAAAAGAGACAAGTTGCAGGTGAGTCTAACAGATTATTCATCTCCTTCCAGCAGTGTACTGTAAATTGAGTCTTCTCAAAAGTCCCTCTAAGCAATGGATAAGGTTCTGGGTAAGGAAGCACAGGAAAGCTTTTCTGTTCCCTTTGACAACTAGTTCTTCTAGGTGAGTATCTGCCTTGATTGGCAGAATTGTAGTAATTCCTTGTATTTGGGTGAAGTGACCTTGTAAGGCTCATGAGTCATCACATACAATACCTTTCCTAACTCTAGACTATCCCGTTTCTAGACTAATAATTATGAGGTCTCTTTACAGTGCATCTCACAAAAGCTTCAGGGGCTAGCGTGAGAAGACCTAGGTTTCGTTTCCGCTGCGCTTTGGGTCCAGCGTTCTTCTTCTTCAAGGGATACAGTAGGACACTAGTTAGTGCATTTCAAAGTACTCTTGCCTGACTACTTTTTAAACGGCTGTAGATCTAGAATTTGTAGATTTTGACCCTGTGAAGACATTGCACATCTTAATTTTAGAGGTTACATTTTAAAGGGTGGAAAGAAAACCCCTAGAGTTTGCCCTTTGTCCAAGTCTGTGCTTACTTTGTAGTCTAAGAACGGATTTTGCATTTCTACTTGACTGTCATCTTTCTATATTGTAATTGGGGATTGATCAAGCACAATAAGCATTTTTAATTTGAATTCATAGAAATGTGCAGTTTAATGAAAAACAGTTATTAATATTTTATTTAACTGAATTTTTTGTAAAATTTTAAAAATACTTGTTTTTCTTTTAAGGTATTTTATTTTTAATTGTTAGAACTTTCCTTCATTTGTGAATCCATCATATCTGTCATATTCTTTAGTCTGGTCAGTTTATATTGGGATATTATTCTTCCTTTAGCCATAGCACTGTTTAATAGAAAATGATATTATTAACTAGATAATTTACTCAGAAATTGATATTTATAGTTTATACCAAGAGATAATGACATGACAATATTTTAAAACAGGCCATGAGCCGGGCGGTGGTGGCGCACGCCTTTAATCCCAGCACTCGGGAGGCAGAGGCAGGCGGATCTCTGTGAGTTCGAGGCCAGCCTGGACTACCAAGTGAGTTCCAGGAAAGGCGCAAAGCTACACAGAGAAACCCTGTCTCGAAAAACCAAAAAAAAATAAAATAAAATAAAATAAAATAAAACAGGCCATGTTTTAGCTCGTAAAAGCTAGCATTACACATGTGAAATATGTTCACTTTAGTTCTTTGAAACTCAAGCCCAGTTATTAGTTTATTCTAGATCTTTGGTTTGCAGACTTGTATGTTCACTTTTAAAAAGGAAGCAAAATGTTTTTTAATAATCTAAGATAACCTGAAAATGTCTAAATATGCATTATTTTGAACAAAAAAGTAGTGTTGCTGAGGTAGTGTGAAATAACAATGCCATGATATGTATCGATTCAAATCCCTGCTTTGTGACCAATTTAGTGAGTTCAGTTTCGGGTTTATTTGTTCAGTTCTGAGCCTTGCTAAATTTAACTAGCTTGGTGTCATTCCAGGGTACTCTGCCTGCAGCTAGTTCATAAGACTCTGGATCGAATTAAATCAGGAAAGGAGCCCTGGTCTGGGACTCTCTGGTTAATAGTCACAGTTGTGTGGTTTTCCAGGTGGCCTCCTGATAGCATCTGCTCACTTCGGTGCATATGTGTGTGGGACAGACATAGACTACAACACGGTTCACGGCTTGGGTGAGTAGAACTTGAGTGTTCTTCAGCGTCTCTGTTCTTCAGCCAGATGAGTAGAACTTTGAGTGTTCTTCAGTGTCTCTATTCTTTAGCCAGATGGGCCTTGAAACTGATAGAGAGTTTTATATGACATTTTAGTGTTTAAAGCACAGCATTTTAGTGTAATTTTACCACAAAACTTCTTTGAGTAGCTGCATTTTATGACATTATCACTAAAGGTATACAAGATGAACTAGAAGAATATTAAGATGAATTAAAAAAAAAAAATCTCGCCATCCCCAGTTAAGAACTTGTCATCCTAATAAGAGAAGTTTTTTTTTTTTTTTTTTAAAAAAAAAGGCAAACTGAGGTTGTGAACCTCAGTGTTGGGAAGGAAAAGGTGGAAAAGATGGAGTGGCCATTTTGTAGTCAGCAAGTCCATGTTAGAGAAATGTGTGTACGGGGGCAAGAGAGATAATGGCTCAGCGGTTAAGAGCACTGCCTGTACTTCCAGAAGACCCAGGTTTTTAGCTAGAGTTTTCCTGCCTGGCCCACAGTCAGGATAAATCTCTTTCACCTGCCAGTCCCACAGCCGCTCAGACCCAACCAAGTAAACACAGAGACTTATATTGCTTACAAACTGTATGGCCATGGCAGGCTTCTTGCTAACTGTTCTTATATCTTAAATTAATCCATTTCTATAAATCTATACCTTGCCACATGGCTCATGGCTTACCAGCATCTTTACATGCTGCTTGTCCTGGCGGTGGCTGGCAGCGTCTCCTTCCACCTTCCTGCTCTTTTTATTCTCTCTGTTAGTCCCGCCTATACTTCCTGCCTAGCCACTGGCCAGTCAGTGTTTTATTAGCAACACATTTGCCATACAGAACATCCCACAGCACAGGTTCAATTCCCAGCATGCACATGGCAGCTCGCACCTGTCTGTCACTCCAGTTCCAGGGCTTCTGATACCCTCACATTCATGCACATTTGCATGCACATTCATGCATGCAAAATGAACATAAAAATAAATTAAAAAAAAAAAAGAAAACACATATAGTCTCTGTAGATTAAGATTACCACCATTGATTTACTCAGCAATCATGCTTTGAGTATAGGTTGGATTTGTATTTAGTCTTTGAATAACATTTAAACATTTAAATTTTTGTGACCAGAACATACTTGAAACACTTGAGGTGTCTACAAATTAAAGATTCTGCCTTTAAATGAGGGTAACTTGAAACATGATCCACTTTGGTTTTGTGGCAGTTATGGAAGACATCTAAAAATTTCAAAGCTTCACTACTGGTATGTGATTGGATGGAATTAAATCAGAGTGAAAAAGTATATTTCTCATAATGGAATGGTATTAAAAATGCCAAGTTACATTCATGATTTAAAATTGTTTGCCTCTATGCTAGTCTTCTACTCTGTTGGAACTTGAATGAGTTCTTAAAACAATTTACTTGGCTCAGTATAGGTTAATTTAAAGGTGAGGTTCTATGATACTTTCTGTTGCTGAAGCTCCTGTGTGCCGTATTAATAACTGGCACGCTATTATCTTGACTCTTAAGGAGCTTAGTAATAATACTTACGGGGGGGGGGGGGGTTATATTTTTTAATGTTTTTCATAAATGGACTAGGTAGAAAAAGCTATTGTTGTTTGTATTTTGTTAGAGTAAGTGAAGTGTTGAGACTTATTCTAGTTTATTGCTAGTAAAAGCAATATATTTGATTTAAGGAAATTGTCCCACAGAGCTTTTAAGACATTTTTATTTATTAAAGTTTTGAAAAGTTATTTCATAGCCTTCAGTCTACTGGAAGTAGATTCTAATTGAGGAGAGTTTCTTAGATTAGACAGTTGCTAGGTCTGTCCTCTGCTCCCTGTTTCCGATCTCTTAGTTTGTACCATAGAATAGTCTCCTGTTTTTCTCAGTTGGGAAGTTAGGAGCCATTTCTGTCCGTCCTATGGGGTCCCTTTAGCTGTATTTTCGTTTCCTCTTCCCTTTGCCCGAATGCTGCCTGAAAATCTGCTCTCCACCTTCGCTGTCACTTCCTGCTTGTCTGTGATCCTGTAGCACCTGCACCCACTGTTCACCCACTAAGGGCACAGAGCCCCCCTGTTCCACAGTTGTTGAGTTTCATAAGCCTTCCTTCTTTCCGGGATAACGTCCTTGCTGGGTGCTGCTCTTACTCTTTTGAAGTTTTATTTCAGTCTCTTTAAGACCCTGGGGTTTTCTTTCATTTCTGTTTACATAATTATTTTTCTCCTAGCATCCAAATTTTATGTATGTATTTGTTTGTTTGTTTGTTTCTATTTTTGGTTTTTTGAGATAGGGTTTCTTTGGCTGTCCTGGAACTCTCTCTGTAGACCAGGCTGGCCTCAAACTCACAGAGATCCACCTGCCTCTGCTTGCTGAGTGCTGGGATTAGAGGTGTGTACTACTACTGCCTGGCTGGCATCCATTTTTCAATCCCTGTTTCCATCATAGTGAATGATGTTTGGAGTTTTTCCATCCTTTTGATTTTTTTTTTTTTTGAGTTTTGTTTTACTGTAAAATTGATCATAATACAAAAGTGTATAATTATGTGAGAATAATTGCTGGGCATGGCGTTGCATGCTTCGGGAGGCAGAGGCAGGAGGGTCGCTATGAGTTCCAGTCTCTGCCTCCAGAATAAGAATAACACTAGAGCAAGCCCTTGGGTAGCTGGCACCTAGGTTAGAGTTAGATTCCTTCTCACCAGCTCCACTTGTTTAAATGCTGATGGCTCCAAGTGTGTGTGTCCCAGAGTTCAGCTGCCCGAGGATGATCTCTTTCTGCTAGTACCATTTTCTGGTTGTGTGTATGTGGAGTGTGTGTGTGTGTGTGTGTGTGTGTGTGTGTGTGTGTGTGTGTCCGGTAGTTATATATCTCGAAATTTGCCGTTAAGCTGTTTTTTTCTTCAGGCGATCTTACCACTGACGTGATCATCATCATCCACTTAGGTCTCATATGCTAGGCTTTTGAACTTCTTCACTTTCTCTCTACGTGCACTGACTTCTCGTCAGCAGTGTTTCCTTTGTCTGTGTTCTTCATGGTCAAAAGCTGCTGTATTTTACAAGTTAGCGTTCTTCATTTCTGTTTCATTTATCTGATCAAACACTCATTCAGCATGGAACTCTTTACTGATGTGGGAAAGGTCCATATTCTACTCAGTTATGTATCTCACTTAAGAACACTTCATAATTAGAAAGTATTGGCCATTTTAATAAGGTGCATTTTACTGTTCAAAATAATAAGATGAAATATTTGTGTAATTGTATGCATACAGTTAAGATTCCAAATGAACACACATTTTTTTTTTTTTTGGTTTTTCGAGACAGGGTTTCTCTGTGTAGCTTTACGCCTTTCCTGGAGCTCACTTGGTAGCCCAGGCTGGCCTCGAACTCACAGAGATCCGCCTGCCTCTGCCTCCCGAGTGCTGGGATTAAAGGCGTGCGCCACCACCGCCCGGCGAACACACATTTTTATGTGGGTAAATGTGCGTTAGCATGAGCATAAAAGTATTTTCAGCTGAACTAAAGAAAAGAGTAATGCTCTGTTTGATGGAATAATTTTCTACCTTCATTTTCTTTCTCTTTAGGAAAGGCTAGTAGAAAAAACCAGAAATGGCGAGGACCAGATGAAAACATCAGGGCAAATCTTCGTCAGTATGGCTTAGAGAAGTTTTACCTTGATGTCTTGGTTTCAGATGCCTCTAAGCCTTCCTGGAGGAAGGGAACGTATTTTGATGCAATCATCACAGATCGTGAGTTTATTTTTATACAAAGTAGGAAAGGGGTTGGTTTTCTGAAACTGGTATATTTTAAGTACAAAATATATCAACACATGTAAGAAGTGCCCACATGTACTAGGGTTCTTCCCACTCTTCTTCAAAAACAATACAAAAAATTATGACTAGATAGCAGGTTGTTAATTGAAGTACTTAAGAGTTTCATTTTAGTAAATATATTTATTTCCTGTCTGTATTTATTTATGGCTGTATATAATTTGCCGTCCATTTTCTCTTCCACTTACCTTTTGAGGCATGTATTTTTGTATTGACTGTGACCGGTCATACAGCACCTAGAGGTAGTATTATTTATGGTTCCTGTGTCGGTCTCAGGGGGTTCAGCAATCTTACATTCTTCCACAGGTGAGCCTCTGTAGCCCCTGTTTTCACTGGCATCTTCTTTCTGTACGTAGAAGGATTTGGGGTTGTGTGAACCACTGGGTTGTGCCCCAACTTGCTCCAGAACACTACATGAAAACTTAAATTCTGTGCTCCTGAATCATGAGTATGTGACGTGACCTATCGAAACAGATGTGCCTTTTCCATAGGGTTGCTAATAATCTTTGTAATAATTTTTGTAATTAAAAATCTTGGTAATAATTGGTAAGTAGTGCAAAGTTAAGACCTTTTGTCTCAGCCATTTTTTTGTTCTTTGACTAGAGGATTTCAAATCTAACGAGAAAGTTCTTAGGCACTAAGATGTCATTGTGAATATGCATTATGACAATTTGGACCTTTTATTATTTACTGTTTGTTCTTCCAGTATGGCATTTTTCCTTCTATACTTCAGTGTGGATTTTCTGAGAACCAAGATACTTAGCCGCAGTGTAGCAATCAATTTTAATAAATTGACATATCTGTATTTTAATCTACAGTTTGTTAGCTAGTTTTGTCAGTTGGACCATGCATGTTATGAACTGTTGTTTTCCTTGAATGCAGGATCCACCTCAGAGTCAGGCATGGCAGTTAGTAATTTGGGGCCTCCATTACTTGTTGGGTCTTTATACTGTGGATGTTTTTGAAGACATGGTTTCCCTCCCCTGAGCATTTTATGTTAAATGTTTTTGGGTGGAATAATGTATGGGTGAGGTTTTTTTCCTTCTGTGGATGTCACATTTGCTTGCACACAATGTGTATCTGTCCCTCATTGGCGACTGGTTGACTTGACTCTCCTGCTCTTTTCATTCCTGCCTAGCTCCATATGGCATCAGAGAATCTACAAGAAGGTCAGGTTCACAGAAGCAAATACCAAAGGGAATAGAAAAATGGTGAGTGAAATTTAAATGTAACGAGTTATTACTTTGAAAAACTTGTTGATTTTTTTTTTTTATAATTACTGTGAGCTATCTTAAACTTTTTACTGATTTTGTAATGTTTGTTCTTTGTTAGTCCAGAAAGCCACGTTCCTGTTTCCTTGAGTTATCACCTGAGTGACATGTTTTTTGACCTATTAAACTTTGCAGCTGAGACCCTCGTACTAGGTGGAAGACTAGTCTATTGGTTACCAGTATATACACCAGAGTACGTAGTCTTTTATTTTTAATGCTGTTTCTACTGTATTTGCATGTTTTAAGCATCTTTGTTTCCTCATCTCTAACTTTGCTCATAATTTTATATTTACTATTTATCAGTAGCCTTGGTTTACTTATATACTAGTAAAAAATAATCCCCTTCCTCTGATTAGTTGGATTTTTTTGACTTTTTAAAATAAGGTTGGCAGACGACTGCCTTTGGGCCAGATATGCTTTTCATACTGTTTTTATAAGATTGTTGAGCATAACTACCTTTTATATTTTTAAAAGTAATGGTTAGAAAACTCCTAAAAGACTATGTAACAGAAAATCTGGGCATGATAATGCATGTTTATTATCTCAGAACTTGGAAGGTAGGTAGACGGTCAGAATTCAGGGTCAAACTTGGCTACCTTCTGAGTTTGATGTTAGTGTGGGCTATATAATGTTTCAAAAAACAAAACAAAGTTGAAAGAAATACATGTACCCACAAAATCTAAAATCTCTGCATTCTGGCTCTTTGCCTGAAAAGTTTACCAACCCTTGCAGGCCACTTAGCTCAGTGTCTCATATATCATAGATGTTCAGTAGCTGCTGCCTAGTACAAAAACACAGGCAATTTTTAAAACTGTACATGAGAAACTCATATGTCTACTACTCCAATGCTGGCTTTTTACAGGCCTGTCATGTGTTATGGCCACCTTAAATGCAATCAGTCTTTTTTACAAGCCAATACCAAAGTAAAAAATATGCTTATATTTAAAGCTCTGTTTTATGTTGTTACTCAGTAACTGGTATAACTGCTGAATAGAGCTGTGTACATCAATGATAGAAGACAAGGTGTTTGGATAAGATGTGGCATTAGAGGGGCCTAGAGAGAGTTTCAGTGGATAAATCAAGCCTGATGATTTGAGTTCAGTCATTGGGACCTACATGGTAGAAGGAGAGAATTGACTCCCATGAGTTATCCTCTGACACACACTTTTTTAAGAAGAATGGAATCTTAAGTTTGAAAGACAGTAGTAAGATTATGGTTTAGTTATTTCTAATCTGCCATAGAAATCTTGTTTTAAAAATATTGTAATACCTGTCTTTGCTGTATATACTTGTTCAAAAGCAGTTGAGGACACTGGTAGCAATGGTAGGTTAGGTGCCTCAGGATTTGGAAGATAGGTAGCTTTTTGTTATTTTATAAACATTGTATTTGAAGTGACTTTGGCCTAGCTTTAGTTAAGCATTTGTTTATCAACTGATAAGTACATGTATCCAGATTACTTAATACTGGCTTTATGTTTTCTTAGAGGGCTAGAGTACTTGTTACTCTTACAGAATACCCAGGTTCAAGTCTCAGCCAGCACTGCACATAGGTGGCATTGTATCACAAACCCCACTGCAACACTGTTTGCATTGTATACAAACCCCACTGCAACACTGTTTGCATTGTATACAAACCCCACTGCAACACTGTTTGCATTGTATACAAACCCCACTGTTACACTGTTTGCATTGTATACAAACCCCACTGCTACATTGTTTGCATTGTATACAAACCCCACTGCAACACTGTTTGCATTGTATACAAACCCCACCACTACACTATTTGCATTGTAGTACAAAATATTGGTCATTTTTATGCATTTGTAGATTTGTATCCTATAAGAGTATCCCTTTCGTTTACTCACTTATATTTAGTGGTATAGAATCATGGATTACTGTGTTCATCTTATTAGATTATTACATACTCTTACAACTAGGCATTATACTAGACTCTTACAGTCCAGTTCTCATATGCAATCAGTATCAGTGACAAAAGCCTGCTGTGTGGGGATCTTAGGGTCAACAGTCATAGGGAATCATCCCATTGCTGGTACTGGGATTTTGTTCAGTGACCTTAGGGCTTCCAGGTGTGCCTTTTCTACTCATACCAGATGCTTTTGTTCAGACTCATTAGCCATCATTTTATGTTTATAGGCACAGACTGTTGTAGGATTTTCTTAGTCACTCATTAGATATCACCTATGCTTTGTCTAGCTATAAAACACCCATGAATATCATTGCAGGTCTGAGCCCTGCACCCTGTCCCAATTATTTCCCATCCTTGCTCCTATGGGGTGTACTTTCATGTCTTTCAGATGCCTCTTTAAATCTGTAAAACACTCAGGTTAGCACTATATAATGAGACCTTTTACATAGTGTGGGCAGGATCCCTGAGGACCTGTTGCAGTCTATTCCAAGCACATGCCTACTAGGATCAATATACAATAGCTAAAAGGTTACTAAAAAATAGTTTACAAGGTCCAACACAGCACAGAAAGGCCCCATTACTTGTAGCAGTTCTTTGCTCAGAAGAACATTGTTCAAAACGAGAACATGTATGGATGGATGGGGAGCATTCCCATAAGATCTTTAAAATCTGTAATCATTCTTTGTGAGCTATCCCAACTCCTCCCTTTGGAGTATTGCTTCCCCCCCCCCCCCAGGGTTTCTCTGTGTAGTTTTGGAGCTGTCCTGGAGCTTGCTCTGTAGACCAGGCTGGCCTCGAACTCACAGAGGGCCTGGCTCTGTCTCCCAAGTGCTGGGATTAAAGGCGTGTGCCACCACTGCCCTGGAGTATTGCTTTTAATGTCCCCCCCCCCCCCGCCCCCAGGGGAAAAAAAAAGAGGAACTGAGTTGTGTTTATTACCTGGCCTGGCCTGGGGCTCAGGGGAGCCAGGGTGTCTTCTCCCAGGGTCTGACTGGCTCTGGGCTTGTGCTGCTGCCTTCTGCTGCCTCTCCATGGACCACACTTGGCTGCTGGAAGGATCCAAGGCTGGCAGAACAATCTCCATCCCTAGGGAAAATTGGCCACTCTTAGGACACGCTCAATCCTTTTCACTTACACCACACCATCTCCATGTCCATTCACTGATGCCTATTACTCCTAGTGCTTTTGGGGTCCAACAGCAAACAGTATGTACCTGCCCCCATCACCCATCTAAGCCAATAGTCTGCAGTTCAGCATAGGACCTTCAGGTGCATTGTCTTCTTCTGCAGGCTTTCTTGTCTACCATGTTAGGGAAGAGGCTGTGATGTTTCCTACCCCACAGAGTCTGCTTTGAGTAGCAATTGTCATAGTGGGAATCACTGGTATTTCCCTGTTATAAACCCCTTTGGTAAACTGCTGTTCAGACTTTAGGGACTTAGAAAAATTATAAGCACATTTGGCTTTCTGTTAGTTTTTCCCCTGGGAACCCCAGCTCAACACAAATACTGCCATATTTGCTTTTGACCAGGATAGAACCTATCATCTGCTGTTTTTCCTAATCCATCTTGACTGGTGTAGCACTTATGACAGCCTAAGTCACAAAGACCCCTCAGAGTCTCCTACATCATAAAGATCAGATATACTGTGGGGTTCAGCAAAGCCACACACAATCCAGTACCTCTGCTGGATTGACTAATGTCTTACGTTCCAGTGGATGCAGCCCTGTCTTGTTTGGTGAACTGGGCATGACACAGTACTTCTCTCACTCCCAGCTGTCTTACCATGTCCATATCATTGCTGCTGTCACTATTTGATTCTTCCCACAGGTTCCAAGGTTTGGATCCCAGGAGACACTGTTTAGTATTGGTGTGACATGTGCTCTCCAGTCTGACCCTTCCCACTCAGCTGTAAGAAATGGTGAGGTAGTGCCTCCATTTCATCTTCTTCATCCAGTTTACCAACCAAATGGGGGCAAACATGAAAGATGCCAGCCATCTGCCCGTAGCCCATTATAATGCCCCCTTTTCTGGAAGACAGCCAAGCCGTGGTTAGATGTCTAATCAGCTATAGCAGAGACAATGCAGCTTCTCCGTACTGAGCTTTGGATCTGTCGTGTTCCTCTTAGGTGCCAAGTATTGCATTCCTTTTCCTGATCTGACACCCTCAGAACTAAGAAGTGATCTTGGTGAGGGAGCATTACCTGAACTGATCTGAGGTCTCTTGTAGGTCGTTGTGTGAACTTCTCTTTCCGAGGACATGAACAAATGTCTCTTTGTCCCAAACATGGTCCCAGCAGAGCATAGGAACGTTCCATGAAAAGTCTAGCTTGGTAAAAACAATGATTTTAGTTAGGGTTATTTATGGAAATTTAGGCAACTTATGTACCACTACACCACTGAAGTAAAAACATCTCCCATAGCAGCTGTTAATTGTCAATATATCCTTGGGGGTGGGGCCTCCTAAGCCCTCTACTCTACTAACCTTTGCCTGTGAGTCTTGGGGAGATGAGGGGCCCTGTAAGCCCCTCCCTCTGTGACAGAAGGTTTATTGGTTCAGTCTTGTGCCAGCTGCTGACAGGTGAAGAGGGCATGGCACATTGTGCCCACAGGACAGTGTTTCCTAATGTGAGAGTCACAGCTTCTGTGATTTCTAGAGGGCAGTAGGCATGTGTCATGCTGAGGACAGCTTTCACAGCATTTCACTTAAGTAAAATTTGAGGATTCAAGCTGATTGTATTTCTGAAGACCTTAAAAAGCAGCCACAGCGTATTTCTTCAGTGACTTTTGTATTCTACTAATTTAAACAAGGAAAAATGTCCAAATACTTGTAATTACAGGGATGTAGACAAAGAGCTAGGTATGAAGGCATCTGAGGCAGGAGAATCTCAAGTTCAAAGCCAGCCTGGGCTACATAGTGAGTTCTAAGTCATGCTGGGATACCTGGGTGTAAAACTGTATCAATTCCTTCTTTTTGTTTTGTTCTGTTTTTTTTTTTAATTGAAAAAAATATTTAGACAATATATCCAGATTTCTGTTTTCCCTTCCCGAACTCCTCCTAGATCTTCCATATCTTCCCCAGTCCCCCATCCCTACAACTCCATACTCTTTCTTTCTCTCTTTGGAAAACAAACACAAACAAACCATCATTTACAAACAAGAAAAAAAAAAAAACCCCACAGGAAACACACACAAAGTCCACAAAACACAAAATTGGAAACCATAGTAAACATATAAAGGACCAGTAAGAAAAAACTTCTCACACAAAGCTGAAAATGTGGTATATTTACGCAGCAGAATATTATTCAGCTGTTAAACAAAATTTTGAAATTGGCAAGTAAATGGATGGAGCTAGAAAATGTTATTCTGAGTGAGGTAACTCAAACCCCAAAAGATAAATAGTTCATGTTTTCTCTTATATGTGGATGTTAGCTTTTAAGCATTTGATAGGCATGCTACAAACTGTATAATCACAGAGTTAGGTATAGAATAAGAAACTAGGGCAGTGGTTCTCAACCTGTGGGGAATCGAACGGCCCTTTCATGGGAGTCGCCTAAGAGCATTGGCAAACACAGATACTTATATTGTAGTTATTAACAGTAGCAAAATTCTGGTTATAAAGTAGCAATGAAAATAAGTTTATGGTTGGGAATCACCACAGCACGAGGAACTGTATTAAAGGGTCGCAGCTTTAGAAGGTGGAGAACCCCTGGGCTAGAGGGGAAGGTATGGGTTGGGGGGTATCTCTCAAAGAGGGGAAACAGAATATACAGTTATGGAGAGACAGAGAGGGGGGAATTGGAGCAGGAGGATTAAATGGGGAGGGGGTTGGAAGAAAGGAAGCAAGGGAGGGCATACAGGGAGGGCCACCTAACACTGAGGGCCGTCTGAGAGGACATAGGAAACCTACTGCTGAAGAAGCTTACATTGTTTACGTACATAGAAGAAGTCTAAATAGTCCCCAAATAACAGGGAGACTATACCCCAACTAGACATCTTTTGCCATCAAGTGAAGCCTCCAGTGCCAGGAATGGGATACATCTAGTTGTTCATTTGCTTTTGTGGTAGACATTTCACTGCGGCACAGATTTCTTCCAGCTGTGTGGCTAGCACAAGTGGGAAGAGTTCTGTCGCGTTTACTGTCCTTACTGATTTGTACCTGAGTTATTTCCAGAGCCTCTGATGCTCAGGACTCAATCTTACTGTCTCTTCACTACACTCTGATATTTGTGGCTTTAGTATTCGTCAACTTCTACTGCCTGAAAATGACGCTGAACACGTTTGGTCTGTCATCCGAAGCAGAGGTGTGCTTGATGTCCTCAGACCTGCAAAGCTCCTGAGCGAGTGCGCTTGTTTGCTCAGGTTCCACACATCCTAGAGCTTTGTTATCCACTTTCATTTTGCCAGCTAACTCTGAAACTGGCTAGAAGCTTCCATTGTGAAAAGACAAAAATCCAGCTGCTCCTCTTAGCGATGTCTGTGATGGCAGGGCCAGCACGATGATTCAGTGGATTAGCGAGCTTGCTGCACAGGCCTGGTTTTACCCCCAGAACCCATGGGGTAGGAGAAAACTTCTGAAGGTGTGCTCTGAGCTCCACAGGTGTGTTGTGTTACTTCCATGCACACACACACTAAATAAAGTAATAATAAGAATATGATGACATACAGATATCAAAACTTTATGTTGTACCCCATAACTGTGTGATAATTATCAACTAAAATCAAGTACGGGAGCTGGAGACATGGCTTAGCAGTGTAGAGTGCTTGCTGTTCTCCAAGAGGCCCTGAGGTCAGTTCCCAGAACCTCCACTGGACTGCGCTCATCACTGGCTTGTCACTGCAGCCCTGGGCCTTCGTGTGGCATCCTGGGGAACCCACACGTAGGTGACACACATACATGCACAGACACATATGTGCACTCTCACAAACGTTAGTAAATGATGGCCAAGAAACCCAATAACACGTCCCAAATGAAGATTTTGGGAAGTTTATGGTGGTTCATATTAATGAAGAGAACGTGTTTTTCGACTTTATCTAGGAAACAGGAAAGAATGATTCCTTAAACAGTTCCGAATGTCCAGTAAATTCACAGTTTGTTTTTCAAGTGGCAGGTGAGATTGATAACATTTAGAAAGAAAATAAAACATGAAATTTTACAAAGAATTGAGTGATAATGACAATTGATTCATGAAAAAGCTGGGGGCTTATGTGTACAACTATTTTGTTTTGTAAAAAGTTGGAATGTAATTTGTATTCGTGCAATTCCCACTCGACACTTTTCTCTCCTGTGGTTTAGTATTTCCACAAAGTTGTGCAACTACCCCCACTATAAACGACCGTCCCCACTGTAAACATTTTCATTGTTCCCCGAAGAAACCCACTGGGAACCACCCCTCCTGCCTTTGGTAACCACTCGTCTAAATCTGTGTGGATTTGCCGATTTGAGCTGATTTCAGTTTTAAATAGATAACAAATCATAGGGTAATAGTAATAAAAACAGAATCAGGTACTGTTTTAATTGTGTAGGCAAAGTACAGATTTAATAGTTTGCAGACAGTCTACTGATATGAAACACACTATTAATATATACCAAATAAAACACACTATTAATATATACCAAACATGTTTCTAAGCTGCTACTTTAATTTTTCGGTGCAGTATAGCAAGTTGCATTTCTATTGTATTGGGTATGTTGAGTAATCTAGAAATGATTTAAAGAATACAGGAGATTATTGGAGTTATTGCATTTATCTCCTGGTTTGAATGACTCCTTGGATTATAGTATGGGAAGGGAGGTATCGTACAACCAGTCAAAGATACAGAAGGGGACTGTAAGAGGCTAGTGATCAGTAATGTTGGTAGGCCAAAGAATGTGCCTTTATGGTTAAAAAAAATATTTATGTGCTTTTAAAACAAATGCTTTGGTTTAAGCAATATTAGCATTCATGTCATAAATATTACTTAAAATTATTTTTTAAATTTGGATTTGATTTTTGTTGTTTTATAGTCATGATGTGAAACTTATTTCCTCATAACACGAATATTTTCTGTGGAGATTCTAAATTTGATATGGACTTGTTTTATTAAGAAGTACATTATTTCTCACTGTAGAGCAAGTATTAAAGACTTACTAGGTGAGGTAAAACTGAAATGGTCACAAGTTTCCTAAGGAAGAGCAGAGAAAGACTTCAAGAGAATTCCTTCCCCTGATAGTGGACTCAAGTGCAGCATGAATACTGCTTGGTGAGTGAGTGGTGAGGGTTTGGAGCGTGTGAGTGAGGCAGTGAGGGGAGATAATTGAAGGTCAGAGAGACATGAAGAGTCCCCAAGAGTGGTGGTCAGGGTGATGGTGACATGTTAGAACAGCTGGCTGGGTTCAAGGTTCTTAGTCAGTACCTCTCCCGTTTTGAGTCCGAGGTTTAGGATCACCCATGTAAACAGATGTGTGCAGAGACTAGAGAAGGACACAAAGGTCTGCAAAGGAAAACTAAGCCTGCAGCCAGTGTTCTGCAGGCACCCACACGTAGTGGGGCCCTTCCTGCTGCTCTTCTTCACTCTGCACCGTCAAGTTCCTCCATCTCTAGTTTCCTCTGCTAGGCTCTTAACTAGTGTGTTCACTGGCCTGCTTTCTAGGTCTCAGTCATCTCTGTTCATGTAGTAGTACATCACCCTATAGCAACACTCCGCACCACTCAGTGTCATAGCCTTAGTGTTACTTTCTAGTGAATGTGACCTAGGGACTAACAGTCTCTAGTGTCTATTTGTAGTTATTTGAATTATTTTATAAATAACTTTAGCCTTATTTTCATATTTAATGGAGGTCTCAAGATGTCATTAACGTATTTTTAGAGATGCTTCTTTTCACAGTGTAAAGTATATGCATGCTGCTGTAGACTTCATAGAACTCTCCAGATGATCACCCCTCTTGACTGTCGGGGTTGCTGTGGAGTGTACTTCTGTATAATCTGCTTTTGTGGACCCCTTAGGGTGCAATCATCATCTTGTAGTTCTGTGGTTTGTTTGGTATTCTTCATTAAAACATATGGTAGACTCTCCCCTCTTCCCTCCCTTCTTCCTTCATCTGTTTCCCTCCATCTGTTTCTCGCTGTCTGTCCTTCTGCCCTTCCCTTCAGGGGGTAAAATATTGAACTACATTTTTGGTACCGGCACTTGTAAAATACTTGTCAAGCACAAGTAGGTTACTTACGGATTGCATGGGCACCGCACTTGACTTCACGGTGCCGGGTGACTGCTGCCCATCTGCCCATGTGATCGCTCCTAACGGTCAGTTTTCTGTCTGTCTTCAGGTACACTGAAGAGATGGTGCCCTGGCACCCTTGCCTGAGGCTTATTAGCAACTGTGAGCAGAAGCTTTCCAGTCACACGGCAAGGCGCTTGATCACAATGGAAAAGGTCAAAGACTTTGAGGTATGCTGCCTATGTGTTGTTTTTTTTTTGTTTGTTTTGGTTTTTTTTGGTATAAATTCTGGGAGAATCAAAACTTGACCTTTCTAGATAGTTTTCCTGGAGTAGGCTTTGGAAATGTCAGTCTTGATTTTGACAGTCTAGGTGAGTTTAGGAAGAAACAGGAGTTGAAGAAATTTGTGGCCTCTGGTTGTGGTAGGAGTGGAGCGAGGGGTTTACTAGAAGAGTAAACGAAACTCACCGACGCCCCGGGCTTCATTAATGTCCGGTTGCAGAAGCAGAACCTCCTGACTGCAGACTCGAATGTTGTATTTATCTACTAAGAGTGTGTGTGTACACACATGTGCTGTGGTGCATGTGTAGATGTCACAGGACTCCTGAGGGAGTTGGTCTCTCCCACCATGTGGATTCCAGAGAGTGAACTCAGTCATCAGGCTTGGTGGCAAGCACCTTTCCCCAATGAGCCACCTCAGCAGCCGAACTGCAAGTTTAATCGAAACAGTGATTCTCTATGTATGGAAGCAAGGAAATTTTCCTCATCTGTTAGAGTACATGTCAGCAATCATATTCATATTCTCTCTCTCTCTCTCTCTCTCTCTCTCTCTCTCTCTCTCACACACACACACACACACAAACACACACACACACACACACACACACACGCTATTTAAGTTTGAGAAAGAAAAGCTTTAATAACATTTGTTACTTTGTATCCAGATTAGAAGTGATATGAGTAGTACCTCATTTAATGAAGCTTCAGTAACATGATGGAATGTCCTTTGTGCTGTCCTTCTCTGGACTGACAGGCTCTCCCAGATGCACTGGCTGTTTGGACAAGCCATGTCTTTACAGGGCAGGCAGAACAGGGTAGCTGTGTCTGACTGTTTTGTAAGGCCCATCTCCTCTCTGCATTTATTGATTATCATCTAATTTATACTCTGTAGGTCTTTCGCAGTGGTGATTTATGCACTGCCTTTTGTGTCTGTCACTTTACATCCTTCATCCCTTTCCCATTTGCTCTCTTTAATTTAGATCCTTATTGCCACATAATTAGTTTACCCTGACAGATCCTAATCTTTCTCCATATCTTGTTCATATCTATGAAATAGATTTCCCTAAAATACTGCATTTATGTTTCCTTATGCAAGATTTTTTAGTTAATCATTTTTATTACTAGATAATGTTTATCAAGTTTTCAGCATGGTATAAATTATCCTCAGTAATTAGACTCCAACATCAAGACTGTTCAGGAAACTAAGCTATTTATCTAGATAAGTAGTTGGTGGTTAGCCACTAGATGTGTGGGTATTTCTGTGCTTGGCTATACAGATGTATGTGGTATGATGAGAATGCATGGTAGTAGTTTAAGAAAAACAATAGCCACCTGTTCATATTCCAGCCTCATCTCCACAATTGCTATTCAGACAATAGATATCTTTGGAATGGACACAGTTTTCCAGTGTGCTTCTAAAGTTTATCTATGTACTTACATTTAAAAAGGGATATCAATACTAAACCCTTATTTTATAGTAACAGCTTGTCTTTCTTCAAATGATATTACACATTTTGTACTGGATAGTTTGCCGAATTAGAGTTCCTTGTGGAAATCAAATCCTGTCCCACATATGATGATTGACCATTAGTTGTTTAGAACATTGCAGATTCAGAAGTTCTCAAGAGTAGTTTCCACATCTATTGGCCCAGTGACAGCCTTCAAAACTGTCAGTTTTGAATCCAGCAGAAGCCCTGTTACCTTACTGTCCACTGCAGGGGATGAATCCGTATTGGCCACTCCTCCTCGAAACCCACTGTCTGATGATGGTGATGTGTTGAAGACTGATCCCATGTACCAGCTAAACTTTCTGTTTCCCCAGGGGTACTTGTACTGTTTTCAAGACTCTTTATCCCAGGTGGAAAGAGTATGGTAATTATGCCATCTAGCTAAATACCCGCTAGACGAGTGAAACGTGAGCGTAAGAATAGAGTTAATATTTCTATAACAAATAACACGAGTGCCTTAGAAGACAAAGTCTGCTGCTCAGACAGATTTGAGAACTTAGCTCAGTGGATAAGGACATTTGCCACAGAGTCTGATGACCTGAGTTTGATTCCTAGAGCCCATATGGAAGAAGAGAACCAACTTTCACAAGATGTCCTCTGATTTGTGACACACGCACCCACTCCCAATGAAATAAGTAAATGAATGTGGCTTTTAAAAAAATATACATAAAGGAAGACTTAAGTTGGGAATAGAAAAATGGTCACAGTTCAAGTTTCTGGACTCAGGTTGCTTTGTAAGACGTGAAGTTCTTGGTTTACTTGATGCAAGACAGAACTGGGACTCTATAGGTGTGAATCCATAAAGGCTGGCGAATCATTGTATACATCAGTATTTATAAGCAAATAGGGGTATTTTAGACTACAGAGAGTTCTCCCATTTGTGGAAGGGGGGAGTGCAAAGGTTGGCTTCTGGAAGGTGGGACTGCTCTCCTGGCGTCTTGGAGTCTACCTGGTAGCTGTGCTTCATACAGCCTTCGTTCTTCAGCCCGCCTGTGCTGTCTCTGCCTCTGGTCACAAAGATACCAGTTACATCTTTTACCTTTAATTACTGCCTCAAAGGCCCTGTCTCTAAATACAGTTAGCTTTTGAAGTAGGGCTTATTTAAGTGTGGGGGGAGGAAGTTAGTCCCTAACGCTAACCGTTATCAATTTACTAGGGCATCCTAGGCTGGTGGTTGTTAGAGCCGCTCCCTTGTCCAGTCATGCTGTCTTATGTATATGTACGTTTCTCTTTTGCTATGTTACGGGAAGTGAGGTGTTGGATCATTCAATAGTAGTTTTACAACTTCTACAGATTACCACATTTAATATAATCATGAGTTAGTAGTGATATTAGTAGCAGAGGTGTTATGTGCCAGGACAGTAGAGGTAGTTATACAAAACAGCAATGTTACCTGTAGATGGTATAGTTTTAGTTCTTGTTAGCAAAAAGCTAAGTGTATGACATTAGCTTCCTTCGTGACATTGCCTACATAAATAGCAGTTCTACATAAACTGTGTTCCAAAGAATTACCCAGATGTGGAGAAGGTTCTTACCGTTTCTATTTTTACGGAAATTGAAACAATAAACTAGGATCCTGTGTGAGCTAATTTCATATATGCTTTCTCCTGAGTTGAATTTAAGAAAGTCTGTTTTTCTTCCAAATTTATAATTCTGTAAGCAAATTTATTTCAAAGTCAAAGGAAAATGGGCTTTTGAGCGTTCTTACTGTATGTTAAAATGATAAGTAAGCTCACTCTCCTTTGTTTTCAACCTGTAAAAGCAGGGCTGCTTCTGGCTTGTCTTCCTGTTTTCATTTTACTTTTGTTCTTGTTTGAAACAGGTGCGTGCGTGCGTGCGTGCGTGCGTGCGTGCGTGCGTGCGTGCGTGTGTGTATTGAGACAATGTCTCGCTGTATGGTCCCGCCGTCCTGGAGGAGTCTGGCCTGTGATTCAGAGTTGTGCCTGCGTCTGTCCGTCCCGGTGTTGTCCCACCATGCCTGGCGGAAACTGAGTTTTTTTCTTTTTTTTAATAAGGAAAAGCCTCCTCCTAATGGTCAGATTAATGTGGGCTCACATTAGTAAGTCCTAACTAGTGTGGGATTAACTGTGAATGTCTTGTAATGTGATCCTCTGTCCTGTTCGTCTTTAATTCACTGCTTCACTTCTGCCTTCCGTTTCCTGCTGAGGAGTGTCTGCAGCTACAGCAGGATCATCGCAGCCCTTCCTAACGCAGGCGGACACAGACTTGTCAAACAGTTCTCACATGTCTGACAGATTGTTCTCAGACTTGTTCAGTGCTGTTGGCTTTGGCAGTGGATGAATGTTCATTTTAGTTTTTTGTACTTCCATGTACTGTGGCCTTTGCTTTTGACTTGTCTGTTGTTAGGTCTGACTTCAGTTTAAAGTTAGGCTTACTTGAGACATTGTTAAAGTGTTCTCCCACTGTTTAAAATATACAAATAAGTCATAAGAACTATTGAGTGAATATAGATTTGTATCTTTACATTATTGGCTATAGTTTTGGACTTGTTTATTTTGTGTGAGTAGCGAAGAAGCTCTTCTTCACTATGTCAGTGTTATGAAGATGCCTGATAAAAAGATCTGGGTTTTGTTGTTGTTATCCTTCGTTGAAATAGTCTAGAAACTAAATGAATTAAGTGCCGTGTTTTCTCAGCACTTGTTTATAAACGCTCTTATCCCTCTGAGTTTATGTCACCATTTCAGAGATGAAGAGCCTTCATCTAGCCCCCTGATGACCAAGTGGTGAACAGCACAGTTGAAAACAAAACTTGTCTTTGTCCTTGAAATTTGACCCTTTCCTACATCACACTGTCTTCTACTTGGATGTAGTTCCCCCGTTAGAGTGGGTTCAGATACAAGGTCTGGGTATGCTGCTTAGTGACAGGCTGCTTGCCTAGCAGATGGCAGACCTGAGGGTCAGTTCCCACTACCACAAAATGAATAGGCAGCAAGTGTTCTCAAGTGTCGAATTCCTAGCCTCTTCTAAACACACTCTTAATTTCCCTGTGGTTTGTAGCCAGTATGCTCAGGGTGCCCTGACAGGGCATAATGCGTTTTGCTAGGGTTAATTTTCCTCTTCTTATTGACACATAGTTAATGGTACCGTGTATAGTTGTGAGAACTCTGTGAAACATTTTTCTTAGGGAATTCATTGAATAAAAATATTTGATCTCCAAAAAATACAAGAATTCTAGTCTTCAGAAAACTCTAGATTAGAACAGATTGTATACAGTGGTTATGCATTCAATGCAAGCTACCCAAAAGCAGTGTCCTCTCGATGGCCTCTGCCAGAGCCTACTAGAACCAGTTGAAATGATACCTAGAGTAGCTGCTTCACAGATTTTTCTTCATCTTTTTTCTTTAAAAGATTTATTTTTATTCATGTATGTATATGTGTATGCATGTGTGCATGCGTGTGTGTGTGTGTGTGTGTGTGTGTGTGTGTGTGTGTGTGCATGTGCGTCTGTGTTTGTATGCCATGTGTGTACTGGTGTCCATGGGGACCAGAAGAAGGCATCAGACCCTTAGAGCTGGAGTTACAGGTAGTTGTGAGCCACCCAATGTGAGTGCTGGGACCAGAACTCTAGTCCTCAGCAAGAAAATACACTCTTTAACCATGGAGCCACGTCTCTCCAGAGTCTTGAGGTTAAAACAACAACAAAAAACCCATGCAGTCCTGTTCTGACCTATGCAGGAGCCAGAGACTCACGTTCCTTTGAATTTCCCCTAAGCAAAACAGTTTTGCCTGGGTTTGGTCTTTTTTTTTATACATATATATATCTTACTAATTTTTCTTTTAATTGATTGTGGGAATATTAAAAAGTCACTCAGGATTAATATTGTTTCAGAATTAGAGTTGAAAGTGTTTACTTGTACACAGGCACATGCCTTTGTATGTCATTCATCCTTTGCTCTTTAATAAGATAAAAAATTCTTGTTACTTCTAATTAAATATAAAATGCAGTACTTAATTAATTGATGTTAAACTTTTATCTTGTGTATTGGCTGTTTTTATATTTGACATTCAGTTTTGCATTTCCACATACACATGGAAAGCACTTATACTTCTGAATGTCCACAGTGTTCATTTTATACTTAGGAAGAAATTATGTGCGGAGTGTTAAATGCCCAAAGTTCATTTATTAATGATCAGTCATTTTGAGACTCTAGATAAAATTTTAATATAATTTCCTATATTAAATTAAGCAACTTAATATTTTGAAGATAGTTTTATAAGGAACTGAATACATGTGAATACATAACTTAGGGATAAAGATTTCACCTTTACTATGTTCCCATTAAGAATAACACTGCAGATTTAATGGTATTAGATACCAGACTTTTGACCTGCTTGTCCTTGGTTTGGAAATGGCCTAGTGCTGTTTATAGTTGTATAACTCGAGCACAAGTGGTTTCTATGGCTACTGTCCAGTACCAGATGTAGAACAGTGGAAAGCTTTGATAAGGAGAGCAGGATTTTTAAACAAAAGCCGGACATGGGTAATTACCCTGAAGCTGAACTGAGGTCCATTATATTCAGTACTGTCATTCACATTTCATTTCACTCTCTGCTGCTTTTCTCTTCCATCTCTTCGCCTTCTTCCTCACACTTGATTAGGAATCTCTTCAGCACTTAACTCTTTTTCACCAGCCCTGTAGTCTTTGCTGACAAAGTGAGGTGAGCACTCTGAGTTTGGCGTTTACTGTGGTGATGGCACTGTGGTTTTTGTTTATCCTGGAATAAGTTTTACAAGTCATCTGTGTTCAAGGATTTGCCGTGAAACTGCTGCTTTGTATAAACTCCTGCCGCTTTGGGAATGTCAGTGACCTAATACTAGTGAGGTGGAAGAAGTTACTGCCTCACTGTCAGGAACTGTCACTCACTAAAAGACAGCTTAAACCTGACCTGCAATTAAAATAGAAGCCATTTGGTTTTCTGTTAAGTGACTTTAGCATCCTGTAAGCTTTTCTCCTGGATAGGGAGCTCCCCGCAGTCTGTAGAACAAGCAGTGTATAGGTTAATTGTTGCCCTTGAGTATCTAACTGATGATTCGGGGATTCTGTAAACTTAGCTCTTAGCAGTGAGACGCACCATGAAGCAGAACGTTGTCTCTGGTTGGTGTGGGTCCTCAGTGGTGAGAGAGAAGAGGCTTCAGAGTCAAGTAAGCAGGAGCCATGGAAGATAGGTGTCCAGTGTGGGGAGGAAGTTGAGGATGTTTGTACCCAATGACTGAGTTTTTGCTGAGAGAGTAAACATAATGTCAGTATTGAGTACAGTGAAATTCTGGAGCAGGTGCTATAAGAAGAGAGGAAGTCGTACCACTGAGTATATCTTCCATTCATTAACCTTGCCTGTTATTGTGTTTTCTTTCCCAACTTGAATATATGCTCTCACGCAGGAAGGCTTTGCATTTTGCATCAACCCACATTCGTGGGGCCTTATTTGTCAAGTATTGAGGTTAAGTAGACCAGGCTTAGTCCTTCTCCGTAAAGAGCCTGTTCTTAGCAGAAAGTCACCCAAAGGTTCCAGCTTAAGGTGTTGGGGTTGCAGTGTTGTGTGAGAGGTGCTGCATGAATACAAAGCATTTGTCTGAGGATGCCAGAGGGGTGGCCCCTGGGTAGGTAGGTGTCATGTTAACTAAGACAGGGATGAGAAGGGCTGTGGGATATGCCGGGCACTCTGATACTTCAGCTTCAGTGGAACGCTGGGCATCTGGGAGAGAAACAGCTGGAGACGACCTGAAGAAGCAGAGCTGCCCACGGGAAAGGCCTTGTACTCCAGGTCCAGGTTTATCGTGTCAGTGGTGGCTAGCCTGCGAAGGATGTTCGCTGGTCGAGTGGCAGAAGAGTATGTTTCATGCAGGGTACCTTAGCTTCAGTACATAGGTAGCTCTGAGTTGTGGGATGACAAGCCGATGCTCTGAGGAGGCTCCAGACGTAACTGCGAAGATGAGCTGTGAACCCGCAGTGGTAGGATGTGAAACTACAGAGGATGTGAATGAATTGAGAGTAGGCAGAGTGTGATTTGGTGATTGGATACTTGGCGGGAAGGCAGTGGAGTTAAGGAAGACTTCTGAGAAATCTAGATTGGGGTGATTGAGTAGCTGTTTTCCTGTGCATATTTATGTCCCCCTCTTTCTTCTTTCTCCTAAGAACCATACAGGGTAAGGTGGCACCTCCCTCATTTATTCTAAGTCTCCCAACGGCCCTCTCTACTTCTGCACAGTCTCATTCCACTTCATTTCCGCAACAGTGGCCAGAGTAGTTTTCAGAAAGGGATAGATACGGAAGTCTAGTCTTCACAATTGTGTTGATGACTCTGAGAAGTTCGGGATAAAATTACAGAGTCTTACGTAACATCGAGACGACCCTGATTGCTCCTGGCATCGTCTCTAGGTGCCATCGGGGCCACTTCATCCGCTGTACAAGAAGCCTTAACCTTCAGCCTCCTTTCAGGCTCCAAAGGACTCACCTTTCTGTCTTCAGTCTCCGTATGGATCCTGTCCGTTGGGTGTTTCCTCCTCTCTGTGTGAGAAGGTTTACTTCTGTTCTGCAGCTCTGGGATAAGTGCCCTTTCCTTAGAGAAGGCAATCCTGTCCTTCCCTTTCACCTCTCTATATTCCATAGTTGCTGTTTTATCCCACCATTTAATACCAGTGTGTAAGTGTATATCTGGGGGTATGGCATTTTACATCTTTCTCCTACCAAGGTCTGTGAACTCAGAGAACTCCATTCTTTCCCTCACTGTAGGCGAGTGTATAGGGGACAGACAATAACTGTCCAGTGACTGTTTGGATCCTCTCATCTAAAATAAAAGTCATACTGAACAATATTTAAACCAGTTTAAGGAAGAGTAGGAACAGGTAATTAGAGCTAGCCAGAAGTTTCCAGTTTAAATAATAACAAACCAAGTTTTACCATTACTTTACTCTTTAAAAGTCAGTGGGACACCATTTTAATCCCATAATATCTTGTAGGCTTTACTTTCCATGTGAAATAACCAAAAAGCAGCTGAGCTGGGAAACTGAACACCTTTCCTTATTAGGGGAGGTGACAGAGGAGAGTGACAGACTTCTGAGGGAAGGTGGTGATCAGGAAAACAGTTTACCTGAACGGGCGTCTCAGTGAAGACACTTTAGTTCCTTTTCAGTCTAAAGAGTGGGCTGCGTTTTTTGGGAGACATTATTAAAAATACTTTCTTTATAGTCCAGAGTGTCCTTAGTTCCACTTGAAATGGCCGTTTTGAGTCTTACTGCAGGACATGCAGTTGTTTCTTTTCTGGATAATTTATTCTCCCTTAAATCCATCTACAAACTTATAAGTGGCTGAAGCATTTTCCTTTTAATACCCTTTAAAGTCCTTCTAATGTTGCATTTTAGGTAGAGTTAAGTTGTACAAAATTTTAAATAGAATTCTCTAGGTGTAATGGTGCATGACTATAATCCGGAGATTATTCTGGAGGCAAAGACAGGAAGATGGAGATTTCAAGAACAATCTGGGCTGTAAATAGTGACACTCTGCCTCAAAACTGAAAACAATACAACCCACATGATTAACCTGACCATAGGCTACTTTGTGAACTTTTCATTTCTCATTCTACACAATGACTTGCAGTTCTAGTTTTGCACACAGATGATGGTGCCACCTTAGACTCTGAAGTGCATGCCTATTTTCCTGTGTCTGCATCCTTTATGGGTGAAATGATGTGCACAGATGATAATGCCGTGTAAGTAACAAGGTCGTCCTGGACATAGGAGAGCGGTATGATTGTAGGTGTTCTGAACAGTCAAGTCCTGCAGGAGCACCTGAAGCAGAGTGTTCCTGATTGTCAGGGGTACAGTCTTCTCAGCTGGAAACGGCTTCAGTCCACATCAGGAAATCCCATGCAGAAGGGCTGTCTGCATCAGCCAGCAGAGGGTGGTGTACACATAAGAGTCAGCCTGTGCTGGCCTGTGCGGCTCCTTTGGCGAGTGTTAGAATTCCTAGATGGCTTATGTTTAGAATTAGCAGTACTGATAGCCCAGTGGTAAAGGGTTCTGTCTAAAGCGGAGCTCTGAAGTGTGTGCTCCCATAACGTTGCTGTTTCAGGAGGAATGGCCTCTAAATGTCAAACTCCATTTGAAAGGACCCACTAATCTACCATGTGGGAAACTGACTCAGTCATCTCTGTGTTCATATAACTTCGAGCTTTAAAGAAGGACAGAAGTATAATGGAAAAAGCATGAGCTTTTGATGTCTGACTCAGGCTGCAGTCTGGCGGTACTGCGTTCCAGCTGTATGGCTTGTGGCAGATTGTTAAAGCTCTTTCAATCTCTCTTTCTCCATCTCCAGAATGGAGATGAAAAGAATGCAGAAAATTAAATAATTCCCTTAGACAAGACTCGGTTGATAACAAATACGTAGTAGTTCTTTTTTGAATGAACTTGTCTGTCTTGTAACATTTACAGTTGCTGACTGTCTTTGAATGGTGAGAGGTCTGAGAGCTGCTGGGTTCTGTGTTTCCTGCTGACACTTAGCTCCTGGTTAAGAAGCAGCCGCAGACAGGAGTGAAATCAGATGGAACACTGGGTTCGTTTCTGTCTGATTGCTGCTCCCACCAATGGCCCTATTATCACCGCGGTGGGCAGATCTCTCCTTTCCCCTTCGCCACCAGTCTTCACTTTGGGGGTTTCCTATGTGCTTTTTTTTTTTAAACTTCATATGCATGCAGTATTTCATGTTTATTAAAAATGTACAGAATTGAGGTTCTGTGATATATAAACGACACCACGATTGATAGCTGTAGACAGGTTTGGAACTGTTAGAAAAACCAAGTCAAACACCATGCGTGCTTGAGTGAATGAGGAAGCCCAAGGACTGTTGCTTCTGGATACTCTTCTTTCAAAGAAACATGTTGGCCTTCAAGATACTGAGTTTAAAAAAACAAAAAAACAAGAAAAAAAAAAAACAACAAGGCAACAAAACAAAACTTCCAGATATTCCTGATGGAAATGGGCAGAGAATGTGAATAGAGAAGAGTAGTGAACAGTGATGGAAAATATCTTCTCAAGTGTGAGTTTGGTTAAAGGGAACTCAAGCTGGATGGGTGAGGAGAGAAAGAGGAGACAAAAATAGAATTTGCTGTTTGTTTCGAATTGTGGTGATGTCATTTGATGTGGCATTTCTATGTATGTGATGATAGATGTTCCGTGAGGAACATTTTTCAGTTAGGGTGTTTCCACATAGGTGGAAACTTTAGCCACAGTCCCTGAACTGTCTGGCTTAGCTCAAAGCAAGACATAACTGCTGCCAGATCCTGGGCTGCTCAGGGGGTTTGGAGCTTTGGGGCTCCAGGAGGTTCTGCAATGTTCTGCTTCACAGTCGGGGGACAGTTGATCTTGAAAGTGGTCATTTGAGCACAGGACTCATCCACTTACCGGACACTGATTCCTGGATATGAAGAGAATGAGGCTTTGCCCAGAGCAGTTGCGTTTCAGTGGTTAATGGTCCTAGACCAACTTTCGTATGTCTTTGCTGCCTTGTCTCTGTGGCACTGAGGAAAATACAATCTTTTAGGGTTTATTTTGCCCTTACTGCTCAGACTCCCGTTTTTGTTATTGTTTTTTTTTTTGTTTGTTTGTTCTTGTTTTTCCTTATGAGCCCATATTGATTGTTGAAAATCGTGGTGTGACATTTTCATCTGTGCCTATACTGCACTTTGGTATTTTCTCATTCTGTATCGCC
>CABHPH010135849.1:0-39998 GCA_902168325.1 Peromyscus nudipes | reverse complement strand
TTTTTTTTTTTTTTGGATGATAACAGACAATGGTTTTTAAGAACTTTCAGATTCAGGCCGTTTTTAATTAGTTAATTTATTTTATTTTACTTTTTTGTTTTTGGGGTTTTTGTTTGTTTGTTTTTGTTTTGTTTTTCGAGACAGGGTTTCTCTGTGTAGCTTTGGAGCCTGTCCTGGAACTCTCTTTGAAGACCAGGCTGGCCTTGGACTCACAGAGATCCGCCTGCCTCTGCCTCCGGAGTGCTGGGATTAAAGGTGTGCGCCACCACCGCCCAGCTTGTTTTACTTTTTGAGGCAAGATCTCACTGTGTATCTTTGCTGGACTGGAACTCGATATGTACTCCATGCTGGTCTGGAACTCAGAGATTAGCCTGCTTCCGAAGTACTGGGATCAATAGCTCCCACCACCACCTCACCAGCTGCACCCTTAACTTCTTATCTTGATAGATTATTCCAGCCAGACTTGGTGCAGGCCTTTCATTCCTTGACTTGGGAGGCAGAGGCAGGCAGAGAGTCTAGACAAGCTTACATAGTGAGAACTTGTCTCAAAAGACCAACCAAAAAAAAAAAAAAAAAAAAAAATAACAGAAAAACAAATATTAATCTTTAATTCCTGTTACTCCCCTTGCTTTTTTGTGTTTCTATGATGTTGGCTGACTAATAGAGAATGGAATTATTTAGCTGCTGCTTGGGCAGTAAGAGAACATAGCATATGTGGATTCCTACTAGTGGTTGGAAGGAAAGGTGAACAGTAAACAGGAATTTCAGGCAGACAGAAAAATATAAAGCATAAAAAGTCCTGTGAACAACAAAAGTAAGGCCAGTGTGGCAGGAGCGTAGTGATTAAAGGGAGTGGTGTCGGAGAGGAAGTTAGAGCCTCAGGACGGTTAAGGGAGTTGATTTGGTTTCTGTGACCAGATTTTCATTTGTGGGCTTTCTCTGGCATCTTGTGTGGAAAATACGAGAGGGCAAAAGTGGAAGTGTTAACGATTTAAGGATGCTGTTGCCCTAACACAGGAAAGGGATGCTGTCCCAGTAAAGTGGTGTCAGTAATTATGGAAAATAAATGGATGTGTCTAGTGTGGCACCTCTAATTCCAGACTTGAGGGAGGGGGCAAGAGGATTAGGAATCGGCAGCCAACTTGTCCCAGGTGGAAAAAATAGAGTTTCACTTGGTTTTAAGTGTGGGAGACGTTGGAAAGTGATGTTTCTGTTTTGGTCAGCTTGATACAGGATAATGGCTGTTTGCTAAGATGACAATGTCTGGGGAAGTTTTAGTGATTGAAAAAGCGGTCTGATAGGGACTGTAGAATATAATTTTAATTAATTTCTATCAAGAAGACATGATAATAATTTACTGTCATGGAGTAGAAGACATAACATGTTAGAAGGGTAAAAGAGAGCCAGGCGGGAAACCCACTCTGGTGACAGCATCTGTCTGTTCCTAAGGACAGGACTTCCTTTGGGTTTCATAAAACTGGATCTCCCTATGTAACACAGAGCGATTGGCTTGTAGTAATGTGCTATCTTCTAGCTAAACACCTCCTACTTACTGCTGTTATAATGGCAACTGAACTCAGCATGAATTTTAAAGGGAATATGCCTTCAAATCACAGCAAGATACAATAATAGCTAATTTTTATGTCACAGAGACTAATTATTTAAATTATGAGGCTTGGTATATACTCAGAACCATTATTTTATTCACTCAACAAAACACCTCTTTATTATTCCCTGTATACACTCTTATGTTGGAATGCAACATTGAATACTAAAATAGAAAAAAAATATGGCATTTATCTTTTAATTGGATAATATGATACTTAATTTGATTAGTATTAATCATATTAATAAAAGAAATACTTAATTTTATGGTCTTCCTAGTGACAAACTTCTGTGAAATTCTTAGAATTTCTTGAGTTATTAGTAATCATAAGCCCTCATGGATTGCATCTGTGTTTGTCCTAATGAGGTGACCTCAATCTGCAAATAACCTCAGAGTGGGACTACTCAGACCAGATAATTTCAGCATACCGTAATTCCCCCATCTTCAGGCAGTAGTTGAGCTGCTAGGTAGTACTCCCATGTGGGAGAGGGTTACATCATAACTCCAGAGAGGATGTCCTCCGCTAGGTGTTCTTTCCAGGCCTGTCCAATGTACTACTTTTTGTTCATTTCTGTTTCTTCTTATAGATGGGTAAATGTAAATAAAGTGTTTTCATGTGTTCTTTGAGCCGTTTCTAACCCAGAGAGCAAAGGAGCACATAATAAAGGGAGGTAATAAAGAACCAAACTGGAGAAGATATTCAGGTTCTACAGGTATTAGATTTTAAGCAAAAGAGTGATCTCACAGACTTTGATTTTAATATGATCACTTTTATCTTGTGCTGGGAATGTGTTGCAGCTGGGTAAGGGCAGGATTTAGGACAACATGGTGGCAGTGGAGAAGTACAAAATCAGAAAAGTCAGGTATGGACTTTTGCTTTCAATGTTGGTGAAGTATTCTGTGAAAGTGACTTTTATTTTGCTACTTCCCTCCTGGTAATTCTCTCCAGCTTTTCATTTACTTTAAAACTATGTTGATAAATATTGCCCTATTAGTGTGCATGCATTTGTCAAATTATTTCTTTAGATTAAATTTCTAGAAAGTAGACTTGGGAGGATGAAAATATATATATTTCAAATTAATTAATTGTTGTGACATGGTCACTGTGTAGTCCTGGCTGTCCTTGAACTCTATGTAGACCAAGCTAGGCTTGAACTTCAAGAGATCTGCCTGTCTCCTCCTCCCCAGTGCTGGAATAAAAAGTATATTCTACCATGCCTGTCTTCTAATGGATCCAGAATAGTACCATGAAAGAATAAACCAATTTTCTTTCTACATTTGGTAATTGAGGATGGATAATTTTTAATGTCTAGTTTTAGGTATTTATTTATTTATTTATTTATTTATTTATTTATTTGCATGTGTATTTGTGTTTACTCCGTCTGTGCCAATCTTTTTGGGTATGTGTTTGAGTGTTTGGTGCTGGATCTCAAACCTAGACCATCCTCCATGTTGAGCATAGCTTTACCCCTGAGCTTACCCATAATTTTGACATGTGTATGTTTAACTTTTAGCAGATCCTAAATCCTGACCAGAAAAAAGATTGTTTCTGCTATTTTTTTTTAAACATGCCGCTTAATTTTGAACTTTGACCTTTTTTTCTAGGTTACAGTTCCTCTTAGTCATCTCATCAATGCCTTCCATTCACCAAAAACCGGATCTGTTTCTGTCAATACGTCTGTTTCTCAAAAACATCATCGAGATACAGTTCCTGAGCAGGACACTCCCAGTAGTGAGGTAATAGTTACCTGAACTAGTTTTTTTGGTTTTTCTCTGTGTAGCTTTGGCGCCTTTCCTGGAACTCACTCTGTAGACCAGGCTGGCCTCGAGTTCACAGAGATCCACCTGCCTCTGCCTCCTGAGTGCTAAGATTAAAGGTGTGCACCACCACCACATGAGAAAGCTTTTTGATATGGTGAATTTTAATCATATTTGGTCATTTACGCATTTGTACCAATGCTTTCTGCTTTTGGCTTAATGTTTGTAATTAAAGGTAATTAATTCTGGCTTTTGTTGTACATATTAGGAGTATTAATTTATTTGATTATTGTTTCAAAATATTTATATGACATTGTATTTGGTATGTACCTCCCATATTACTCCTTGTTGATACCAATTAGTTTTTCTTCTTTTTAAATAAAACGTCTTAAAAATTTTTTTAGTTATTCATTTTTATTTTGTGTATATTAATTTTTGCATGTATGTATATTTGTGTACCACGTACATCCTAGTGTCCATAGAGGTTAGAATAGGGTGTCAGATCCCCTGGAACTGGGTACTTGAACTGAACCCTGGTCCTTTGCAACAGCGGAACAAGGGCTCTTAACTGCTGAGCTATTTCTCCAGCCCCTTTTCTTCCTTTTAAAAATAAAATTGAAAAAATTGACATTTTCATAAACTATTATCACGTGTTTGGTAATTTTCATCCCATTCCTCTGATTTCTTCTAACAAGCCTCCCTCCTGTTTTCATGTCTTCGTTGTTACTGTGTTGATTTGGCTTGGTTGGTTGGTTGTGACCCACCCAGTTTAACTAGGGTTGCTTGTATGAGTAGTGGGTTATTTACTGGAGCATGGCAGCCTTGTAGTGGCTGCATTTCTTAGGGAAATGATTTCTTTCCCATAGCAACCCATATACCTCAGGGAGGAGTGGGACGATAGAACTCACAGGCTACTGACAATTGTTACTTCAGTCTCAAGGAAGTCAGCAGCATAGTAATGCCTTCATTGTCTACTGCCTTATAGATACATGTAGTGTAATTAAACACTAATTAATTAAACATTTAGTGGAATTATAGATACATTTAGTGTAATTAACTAGAATGGGCGTGGTGACACAGCTGGAACCTCAACCCTCCAGAGACCCGGTCAGGAGGATTGAGGGTTTGAGGTCAGCCTGCACTCTAGTCTCAAACAACCAATTCAAAAACAAAACAACAGCTGGGCAGTGGTAGTGCACACCTTTAACTCCAGCACTAGGGAGGCAGAGGCAGACAGATCTCTGAGTTCAGGGCCGGCTCTATAGAGAGCAAGTTCTAGGACAGCAGGGCTACATAGAGAAACCCTGTCTTGAAACAAACGAAAAAACAAAAAGCAATAGAGTATGAATACTTGAAAGTAAAATCTGTAAGTTAGGAAACTATACTTTCAGTATTTATGTAATCATAACGTCAGTGATGTGCAAGAATACAGTAAGCTGTGAACCTAAGAACCTTTTCTATTTATAAATTTTATTAATAAGGTAGTTCAGAATATACTTTTTCTTAAAGAAAAAAATATAAAGTTTTCAAAAAACCCTTGTAATCTGTAAATACCCAGTGTTCTTAGTTTCAGTATCAGGAGCTATGGCAGAGGAGGACAATAGAGGAAAAATAGAAAAGAAACTTGTTTGAGGCGGTGACGGTCATGGGTCAGAATCTTGAACTCAGGGGACCTTCTGCTAGGATTGCATGTGTGCCCCAGCATGCCTGGCATGATGAAACATTTTGATCAAATGGAAAGTTTGTCTTCTCATCTTTGTACTTTCTTTTACCCTATTTGCCCAGTTTTCTTGTTCCTTTTTGTAGGCACGCCATTACTTTTCTTCTCTTTTGATAACCTTGCTCTCCAATCATACAGTCCAAGAAAACCTTACTACTGAAAATACTGTAAAGTTGAATTTATAAGTTAAACATAGTAAGAGATTAATAACAACTAATAATAAAAGAATAATTATTATAATGAAAGTTACATCACTGTTATCTCGCTTAAAATAGTCTGATTTACTGTACTCCACCCAGCAAATAATTATTCTTAGGAATGACAGATGATAATTAGGTTGGCATTAGATCACAGTGCTTTATATGTGGATCGGGAAAACAATGTAAAGTTTCACCTCATTGTGAATCATAATGTTTAAGTAACTGGTGCTTTTGGTTACAGTGAGAAATACTTTTTCTGTTATGAAATGTCATCTATTTAGGGATACTATTAGGATTAGTATTCATTCAATTATATATATATAATAGATATATATTAATTTTAAGATTTTTTTACTTTATTTCTTTTTTAAATTACACTCATGGTATTCATTAATTACACTCATGATATTAATCACATTTGTGGTATTCATAGATTACATTCACAGTATTCATTCAATTATATATATATAATATATATATTAATTTTAAGATTTTTTTTGTCAAACCCGTAACAAACCTTAGTAAAACTAGAACATGAGAATGCTTGTATTAACTTACTTTAATAATTAATAAATCGATGCACTTACATATTTAAAAATCCTTGTTGTTTTGATGAATGCCCTTTAACCATTTCACTAATGTTAGTTTGGCTGGTTTGTCTTTATAGCCTGTACTTCATTTGAGGGACCTTGGATTATCTGAATTAAAAATTGGACAGATTGATCAACTGGTAGAGAATTTACTTCCTGGATTTTATAAAGACAAAAGAGTTTCTTCCCATTGGCATACATCTCATGTCTCGGCACAGTCCTTCTTTGAAAATAAATATGGTATGTTAGTTATTGTCATTTCTAACTTATTGATAATGATTATAATGTATTATTAGCATTTACTATGGACCAGTTCTTTTTTTGAGGTAGGGTTTTTTTTTAATTTATCTTTTTTCTTACTGCTATAATGTTAGATTTATAGAAAAAATTTAAAGTACAGAGAATTTCTCTGTACTCTTTTGATTCCTGTAATATTGACATCAGGGCTTGCTCATGCTATGAGCATTTTACCTCTGAGCTACATATCCAGTCCATGAATGTCTTTTATGTGGTAATCCATGGGATTGAACCCATGACCTCACTGAGGCTAGGCAAGTACTCTCCTTGTTGTACTGAGTTACATCTTTAACCCTTTCATTATTTTCCGTTTTGAGCCAGGGTTTTGGCAAGTTATCCAGGCAGGTCTGAAATTGGAGTTTTCCTGCCTCAACCTCCTGAATAGCTGGGATTATAGGCCTGTGCCACCTGTGTGTGTTTCTTTGTGTAGTCCTGGCTGTCCTGGAATTCACTATATAGGCCAGACTGGCCTCGAATTCAAGAGATCCACTTGCTTTTGCCTCCTAGGTCCTGGGATTAAGTTAAAGCCGTGAGCTACCAGCCTAGAGTCTTCTTAAAATATCAAAATATCAAGGCTGGAAAGATGGCTCAAAGGTTAAGAGTACTATTTTTAGTACTTATTCAAAGATTCTGAGTTCTATTCCCAGCAACCACATGGTGGCTCATGACCATTTATAATGAGATCTGGTGCCCTCTTCTGCCATGCAGGCATACATTCAGGCAGAACACAGTATATATAATAAAAAAAATTTCAAAATACCTGTTTCATATTGATGAAAGAAAAGTTTTAAAAATCAGTATACATTGTAGGAGTCCAAGAATAAAAGAAGACTAAAAGAATGTAAGAGTGAGGAAAAGGTAGAACAATGTAAGGTTTGAGGGCTTAGCCTAACAGTCTGAGGCTCTTGTTTAGACTTCCTAAAGTGTTTGGCCCATAGCAAATCTTGAGGTTAGACAGGGTCTGCTTATGTAGCTCTGGGTGTGGAATTCACTATGTAGACCAGTCTGGCCTTGAACTCACAGAGTTCCACCTGCCTCTGCCTCCAGAGCTCTGTTTTAAAGACAACTGCCAACACACCTGGCTTTACTCTAGATACTTATAAGTCAGATTAGAAGCTGTGTTTGCAGTGATCTATGATATCATTAGAGCTTTGAAATGGTTTTAAGCAATAGCAGGTCTTTATCACTGTATCTTTTTAATAAAAGAGGTTGTTTTTCTTGTTTTTACCTCTGCTATAATCACATGCCAGAGAAAAATAGTAATTAACATAAGTGATAGTGAAATGAGGAACTGTAAGATATAAAGTAGTTAATGCATCAAATATCTTTTTAAAAATGTTTATACTATGGACAAATACTATGTGAAACTCATGTTTTATGATTTTCCTTGTTTTATAAATTTATATTTTATACAATTTTTCATATGTTTTTTGCTTTGGCTTGACAATTAGACAACAACTTCTTCCAATTTCCCTCCAGGTCACTTAGATATGTTCAGTACACTACGCTCCTCTACCTTGTACAGACAACATCCAAAAACTCTTCGAAGCATTTGTTCAGATCTTCAGTATTTTCCAGGTATGAAACAACTATATTTATTTGAAAAACTTGATAGGTATATTTAATAAGACTTGTTTTTGTTAATGGTGATAATTAAATATCTATTCATAGTATAGTGGACTTAAAATTATTTGGAATTATTAATTCAGTTAGTTCTGTATTTTTTTATTATTGTTAAGAAATTTTCTATTCATTTGACATACCAACCACAGATCTCCCTCCTGCCTCCCAGTCTTCCCCTCCAACCCCCTCCTATTCCCACCTCCTCCAAGACAAGGTCTCCCATGGGGACTCAGCAGAGGCCGGTACATTCAGTTGAGGCAGGTCCAGGCCCCTTTTCACTGCACCAAGGCTGCGCAAGGTATCCTGCCGTAGGCCTGTGCTCCAAAAAGCCTGCTCATAGTTCTGTATTTTTTGAGAGAGGTTTCATTGTGTTAACCTAGACTGGCTTGTAACTTGTAGTCTTCCTCAGCCTCTTATGTGTTGGCCTAGCTTTCTTTATGAACTTTTGAAAAAAAAAATATTTATTTTATACGTATTGTTGTTTCACCTGCATGTATCTCTGTGCACCATGCATGCCTGGTTTCTTCTGAGGCCAGAAAAGAGCATCCATGAAACTGGAGTTACTGATGGCTGTGAGCCAGCCACCTTGTAGATGCTAGAAATTGAGCCCAGGTCCTCTGGAAGAGCACCCAGTCCTGGTAACTACTTAGCCCTCTCTCTAGTCCTCTTTATAAACTCTGAGCTACAAAATAATAATAGAAGCTGTGTGTGAGTGCTAAGTACCAAGGTAAATCAGACATAGGGAACTCATCTGTACCTGTTTCAAAATAATTAACTAAGCATATTTATTTATTGCCCTCACATTAAAAAAAAAAACCCATTGAAATGACAGAAAAAAATTAAAGGCAAACAAATTGGAGAACATCAGTGTTTTCATTAATATCTCAGAAATATGAGGACTTTAAATGAAGCCTTAAAGTAGGTGATACCAAATTGATAGCATTGTTTTTACTTTCATGCAACTTAGGATAGTCAGTGATTCTCAGCCTGTGGGTCATGACTTTATCCTGCATATCATAACAGTGGTAAAATGACATTTATGAAGAAATAATTTTATGGTTAGGGTCATCACAACATGAGGAACTGTTTAAAGAGTCGCAGCATTAGGAAGGTTGAGAACCACTGGAAAATATCAAACTTGGAGTCAGTAAGAACGGACTTTGGGACTTGTCTCAGTTTGGCTTTTGTTGTTATGATAAAACACTGGCCCAACGCAACTTGGGGAGGAAAGGATTTATTTGGCTTACAGGTCCTAATCACAGTCCATCATTGAGGCAGATCAAGACAAACACAGAAGCAGGAATCTGGAGGTAGGAACTGGAGCAGAGGCCATGGAGGAGTCCCGTGGTCTCTCTGCTCTCTTTCTTGTGTAACTCAGCATCCCCTGCCCGGTGGTGACAGCATCGCCTTGTGGGCTGGACCCTCTCCCATCAGTTGGTAAGTCAGTACCTGAAGACTTGCCTCCAGGCCAGTCTTAAAAAAGGCATTTTCTCATTTGAGGGTCTCCTTCCAGATGGTCCTAGTTAATGTCACATTTACAAAACACTAGCTAGTACAGGCTTGTTGATGCAATAAACACTTGAAAGATTGCCAGAAATGAGCCAATCATAGAGTAAATATAGGAGTTAATATCTAGGCTACATTTAGCAACAAACATTTTTTTCTTGTAAGAACTGTGTGTGTGTGTTTGGGGGGAATCTACTTTTAGAGATTTTTGGTTTGAGCAGTGATGCGAAAGAAAAGCAACTTTACTTTGGTTTTGAATCATGTATAAACTTGTCTTCACATAGTTTGTGATTTATAGTTTTAGTACATTATTGCTTTGTTAATATTGAGGAAACAGACTTGGTATCAGTTCTGACCACTTTATTCTTATTTACAAATAGAAATGGTCTGCTGGGCAGTAGTGGTGCATGCATTTAGTCCCAGCACTTGGGAGGCAGAGGCAGGCGGATCTCTGTGAGTTTGAGGCCAGCCTGGACTACAGAGTGAGATCTAGGACAGGCACCAAAACTACACAGAGAAACCCTGTCCCAAATAAATAAATAAATAAAGTCAGTACAAATTATTTATTTACAAATAGTTACAGTCACGATTTTTGTAAATGTGACATTAACTAGGGCTATCTAGAGAGACCCGCAAATGAGAAATTGCCTTTATAAGACTGGCCTAGAGGCAAGTCTTCAGGTACTGACTTACCGACTGATGGGAGAGGGTCCAGCCCACAAGGCGATGCTGTCACCACTGGGCAGGGGATGCTGGGTTGTATGAGAAAGACTACTTTCCTGTAGCATAAGTGTAGCCTAATAATTCAACCAAAAATACAACACCCTCAAAACAGTATTTAGTGTAAACTAAAAAATTATAAATGACCATTAAACTGAATGTACTCTGTTGTATTCTGAACTGTCCATGAAGTTGAGCAAACTTTATTTCTAGAATGTTTTGTTTGACACTATGTCTCCCTATGTAGCCTAAGGGAGCCTTGAGCTCATGGTCTTCTTGCCTGATCTTCCTCACAGCTGGGATTGTAGGCATGTGCTAGCTTACCCAACTTGGAATACTTTTTATAGGAAGAGTGTGTGTATATAGTCTTACGTGTGCTCTTGGCATTAGAATGTATAGAAGACTGAACTCCAGCCCAGCTTGATGCTTTAGAAGCTTAAAAGAGAAATATGTGTGTGCAGGCAAGTAAGAGAAAGTACAGAATTATTAAGAATGATTACTTTGGGAAATAGATGTCAGATTTAAGGAATTAAGGTACACTTTGGTACTTTTGGTACTTAAAATATTTTATAACTATTGAAGAAAATTTAAAGGGTTAATTGTTTATATTTAATCAATTTCAGTAATTTAGCTTTTGTTTTTTGGGAAGTGTCACAATCACAATTATTACTATCTTGTTTTCTACATTATATTGTAAAATCTCCTTTTTACTTTTTCTCCTATTAGCATGAAGTCAAATGTTCAAAGTTCTTGGAAAAAGGATAATAGAAAAAGGTGATGCATATTCAAAGGCCAGCCGAAATAACTATCTCTAGAACTTAGATACTAATTAGGATGTACAGTTATGGGTCAGACTTTACACTTGATCATTTTCCTTGCTATATCTGCCACGTAATTGGTACTGTTTTGTTCAGTTTTCATACAGTCTCGGGGTTTTAAAACTTTGAAATCAAGGACACGACGTTTGCAGTCTACTTCTGAAAGATTAGCAGAAGCACAGAACATAGCACCATCATTTGTGAAGGTAATTAGTTCTTTGTGGTTTAGAAAATAACAACTTACAAATACTGAAACATCAAAATCTTTTAAGTGTTTCCTTTTTCTGGTTGATGGAGCCCCGCTCACTTCTGTCCACCCACAATTGCTAACTACTTGTGTAATTGTTGTGCCTGTAAATCTTTAAAAATGTTTTCTTTATTCTTGACAATGTCATACACATATACAATGAAATATGGTGTCTACCCCACTTCTCTGCTTCCAGCTATCTTTGTATCTCCCTCAACATGTCTGCCTCCCAAATTCATGTCTTTAAAGTTAATTTTTTTTTTATTGTAACCTGTTAAGTCCAGTTAGTGCTGCTTGTATGTGCATGGATGTGGGAGTATCCACTGGAGCATGAGAATCCTCCCAGTGGCCACATCTTCCAAAGAGAGTAACAGCTACTCAGTAAAGGGGGGCCCCGGAGATTGTCTCCCATCTATGTCAGAATTTCAGTTGACTTGATCTTGTGCAGGTAATCTCCATTGCTGTGAGTTCACAAAAGTTTTAACTGTAGCCAGAAGACAACATTTCATGGTATTCTTTCGTTACTCTGCTTTATTACCCAACTCAGTCTCACTTAACAGAGTGTTTTATTGTACTTTATTGACCATTTTTCTGTTCTCATCTTGTATATGCTGGTCACTAAATACTCTTATTCTCTTCTCTTGGCATTGAATCTTACCAAATTATTTACAGTTTTGGACATTTCATATTGTTCTTTCAAATTGTTCATTCGTTATGTTTGTTCTCTATGTATATTTGTTTTTGTTTTGCTTCGGTATGCATGTGTGTGTGTGTGTGTGTATGTATTTGTGTGACAGTTTTCATTAGCTGAGGCTGGCCTTGAACTCACAATCTTCCTTCTCTCTCAAGTGCTTTGATTATAGACCTATGACATGATGCCTGCTTATATGACTTTGGGGGAAGGAAGTGAGGAGATTGGGGAGATAGTTGGTCTTATATAGCCCATGCTAGTTTCTAACTCTTTGTATATCTAAGGATAACTTTAAATTTAGGATTCCCCTGCCTCTCATGTGGTGGCATTGCATACGTGTGCTGCCATGTCCAGTTTCTGTAGTTCTGGGGATCAAACTGTAGGCCTCATGTATACTAAGCAAACACTACCAACTGATCTGTATCTCCAATCCTCTACGTGTGGTTTTGATGTCGCTGACGTTTTGGTGGCAAGCCTAGCCTTAAAGGCTGAGCCATCTCCCTAGCCCCAGTGTCCCATTCTCAGTAAGGTATTTCTGTTTTCCACACGTAGCATTTATTTTATTGTCATACCTATTGCTTCTAGCAATATCAAAATTATTTGTAAAGTGTATCTGTTTGACTTTGTCCAGTAGACTGAAAATCTTCAGACCACTGCTTTCTTTATCTTTACATCTTCATTTACTTATTTTTGGTTTTTCGAGACAAGATTTCTTTGTGTTGTCCTGGCTGTCCCAGAACTTGCTCTGTAGATCAGGCTGGCTTTGAACTCACAGATAGATCTGCCTGCCTCTGCCTCCCCAGTGGTGAGATTAAAGATGTGTGTAACATTGCCTAGCCTCTTCATATCTATGTAACTCTGCTATATTTTCTTTCATTTTTAGGGGTTTCTTTTGCGGGACAGAGGAACTGATCTTGAGAGTTTGGACAAACTTATGAAAACTAAAAACATACCTGAAGCTCACCAAGATGCATTTAAAACTGGTTTTGCAGAGGGTTTTCTCAAAGCTCAAGCTCTGACACAGAAGACCAATGGTATGATGTAGGAAGAACAGTTTAGAGGGTACTTAGTCCTCTGTCGAAAGTGTTACAAAACCTTTCCTAAATTTTAAAAAACAACTACTGTTTGTGTGGTGTGTGGTGTGTGTGTGGTGATAGTAAGCTGCTTGTACCACAGCACATGTGTGGAGGTGCCATGGCTTTGGAGATTGGTTCTTCTGCTTTCCTCCCTTCCACTGGACTCCAGCAGTCAAACTCAGGTTGTGAGGCTTGCTGGCAGGCTCATTTACCTGCTAAGCCATCTCACCGGCTCACAGAAACTGTTCTAAGATCATTAGTCTTAACATTGGTCCTGATCCATAACTGAAGATTGCTTAAGCTATGCAGAAATGGAAATAAAAATAAAGGATAGAAATTGTGTATTGGTAAATACAGGATTCTTAGAAAAAGTCATGGCAGCCATCTAATTTTTGACAAAGGTAAACATGCATTAGAGAAATGATAACCTTTTCAACTAGTGGTGCTGAGAGAAATGGATATTAACATGTAGAATAATGAAATTAGATTTCACCTTGTACAAAATTCAATTAAAAACAGAACAAAAACCTTAACGTAAGACCTAAAACTCAAACTTCCAGAAGAAAACACAAGTACAGAACTTTAAGATAGAAGCATGGGAAAGGATTTTCTGAGGTGGATTCCAGCAGTTCAAGAAATAATTGCAAAAGGTAGCAAATGGGAGTATATGAAATGAAAAAGCTTCCACACAGCAAAAGCAATCAGGAAAGTAAAGTAACATTTTCCATAATGGAAGAAAAAAATTTGCCACTCTGATGAGATTAATGTCTAGAATCTGTGGATAATTGTTCAATTTTTATTCACCATAAAACTTAATCATCCGATCAGTAAATGGTTAAATATAAAAGTTTCAACATCTTCAGCCATCAAGGAAATGCAAATTAAACTCCATTGAGATTATATGCAGTCAGCATGGTTATCATTAAGGATCACCCACAGATGCTGATCAGAGTGACAGGATCCTGTGTCTAGGGCTGGGAAAGGTAAACTGGTGGAGCCCTTAGGAAGGTCAATATGGCCGGGTGGTGGTGGCGCATGCCTTTAATCCCAGCACTCGGGAGGCAGAGCTAGGCGGATCTCTGTGAGTTCGAGGCCAGCCTGGTCTCCAAAGCGAGTTCCAGGAAAGGCGCAAAGCTACACAGAGAAACCCTGTCTCGAAAAACCAAAAAAAAAAAAAAAAAAAAAAGGAAGGTCAATATGAAGATCCCTCAGTAAACTCAGAATGGAACTGAGTATGATACAGCTGTATTTACTATTTTTGATATTTTAAACAAAGGGATCTAAGCATGCTCTAGAGATGTTTGTACATCCATGTTTACTGTAGCTCTAGTCATAGTAACCAAGATATTGGAACCAGTTTAAATGCCTATCAACAGATGAATTTATGACAGTATGTGGCATTTAGACACTGGGATTTTACTCAACCATAAAGAAGAGTGAAATGTCACTTGCAGGAAAATAGATACAATTGGATATTGTCATCTTAAATTTAATAAGTCATGCTCTGAAAAATACTGCATGTTTATTTTTATGCAGAACCTGGATTTCTGTGAGGATTTGCACACATGTATACATTTATGTGTGTGATAAGTGGTGGTGGGAAGAGGTCTTAAATGAGAGGAAGGGACAAAATTGTCTGTATTTCGGTATGCAGAATCGAATTTGAACTATAAGTCACATGTATATAAATAACATGAAAGTAGAAGGCAACTGTTTAGGAGAAGGAAGGTAACCAGCAAAGGGGACACACACACGCACACACACGCGCACACACACACACACACACATACGCGCGCGCGCGCGCACACACGTACACACATGGAAGTACATGAAAACCTTATTTTGTATGCTAACTGAATTTTTTTAATGACTGTCTCACACCAAGAGTAAACCCTCATGTAAATTATACCTGATAAAACTGTACCTATACTGGTTTGTCTTTAACAAGTTTACTACATAAGTGCATGTTAGTTAGTTAGGACCTGGGGTCATAGAGCAAGATGGATGGTAGAAGTGTACGTTCAGCTTTTTTATAAACCTAAATTTTAAAAGCTGTTTTTGTTGTTCTGAGGATTTAGCTTAGGTTATCATGCGTGCCAGGCAAACACTTCCATCAGTGAGCAATTATTTTCAGCTTAAAGTCTAGCTTATTAACCAAATTCAACACAAAATAATAACTTAATATTTGCCATAAAGATGTTCTTTTTCATTAATGTCATTTAATTCAAGGTCTTTTCCTCTCCAGATTCCTTAAGGCGAACTCGTCTGATCGTCTTTGTTCTGCTCCTGCTTGGCATTTATGGACTCTTAAAAAACCCATTTTTATCTGGTAAAGACTTTCACTTATCTGAGTTTATATCCTCCTCAAGCATCTGGCTTTTATATTCTTTACTGTTGTGCCAAATATTTTACTATCCTGCCAAATTTTTCTTTTGTTGAACTTAAGGTTGTTGTTAACTGGGGAAGAATATTTGAAAAGTAAGATAATCCACTCAGTGTGACTTAAAAAAAAATTAGTGTGCAATTTTGTTATGCTGGGTTTAAAGTAATAATTTCAAGTTTTAGTTTTGTGACCAGTTGTATCAAAATAGTAAAATTATTAAATGAATGATTTTAAAAATTAAAAATATCACAATTTTAAAAATGCTGACTCTTGGACCCTTTCCTAAATCAACAAACCCTAAGTCTGTAGTATGGCTGGGGTTCTCCTTTTAATATAGTTCTCATAAGATTTTTATTCACCAAACTTTGATAACCATTGATTTAAAGAAGTACTCCATGTAATTTACATGTCCAGTTAATGGAGTACTGGGGATTAAGCCCAGTTTTCATACATGCTGGATAAACACCATACTAACCGAGCTTTATCTCAGTTCTGAAACATTTTGGTTTGAGACAACATCTCATGTAGTCCAGGCTGACCCTAAGCTCATGGTGTAGCCAAGGATGACCTCAAGCTCCTGACCCTCCTAACTACCTCCTGTGTGCTAGGATCGCAGGGATTAGCAGCACACCTGGTTTGCTTGTTTTTGCACAGCAGAATAGAAGCTAGGTGGTTGATTGCAGACTAGAGGAGAGCACGCTCTCAAGGGGTGACAGTGAAAGATGGACACAGCGATCAGTGGTATCCGTTTACATTTTAGGGAATTGCATTTCTAAACCGTCTAGAAAAGACAGTGCTTCCTGTGGTGTATTTTCCTGTCCCTTGACTGCGGCCCATTTGGGTTGACCTCTACTGAGGAGATAATGGTATATCCTTGTTCCTTTTGAGGTCTGTGAGTGTTTCACCTGCGTGAATGTGTATACACATATGTGCCTGGTCCTGTGGAGGCCAAAAGAGGGCATCAAATCTTCTGGAGTTACAGGTGGTTGTAAGATGTCCTGTGGGTGCTAGGAACTGAACCCAGGTACTCTACAAGAGCACCTAGTGCTCTTAACCACTGAGCCATCTCCAGTTCTCTGTATTCGTATTCTTTATCAGCCTTCAGCTAAATAGTAATCTTGTATGTTTATTTAGTGATGACCTTCTGCATAATTCAGAAAAAAGATTTAGCTCCCATACTTGTAACTAGTAGTAATCCTTCAGTTTCAATTCTTAGTTTTAAAAGCTGCTGATTATTAATGACCTTCAATCTTGCTAATATCTAATTGTCAAACTAGCTACTTAATACCCTCTGAAGAATTGAGACCCTAAAATCACTTAAGAGATAGATACCTCAATCTGGCTAATAACGTCTAGCGTGGGGCACAGACTTGTGTTTAAGGTCTCTGTACTTAGTTATTTTAAGGCCTTAGGAATCAAATATGGAGTTACTACTGCAAGACTGTAGTCTGCAGTATCTGAGGAGGAGCAACAACAGTGAGCCAGAGGAAGAAAAGCACCTAAGGGTTCCAAGGCCGAGAGGGTATAACAGGTGCAGCCCATTTCCACCGTGACTGTCCAGTAAGATCCATTGAAGTCCTGATCTATAAATACCCAACATGTGTCTGTTTGATGGTGCACACCTTTAATCCCAGCAAGAGGTATGTCTGTCTGTAAGTTGGAGGCCATCCTTTTCTGTATGGCAATTTCCAGCCCAGCCAGAGCTATAGAGTAAGACACTGTCTCCAAAAACAAAGCCCACCGAACAAAAAACAATAATAAAGTTGGTTTTGGTTTATGGCACCAGAGGATTAGAGTCCATAAAAGCAGGGATGGCATGGTAACTGGAGACAAACAGGAAGCTGGCTGACCACATCTCACAGAAGGCAGAGAATGAACTGGAAGTGGGATGAGGCTTCTTGTCCTGAAGTTTCCATAACCTCCCTAAGCAGCACTACCAACTGAGGACCAAGTGTTGGAATACCTGTGCTTATTTGGAATTTCTTATTCAGGCTGTCACAAGTGTTAGTCCCATAAAGGCCACAATTAGCCTTAGATAGCTTGGCTATAGATTGGCTGAAAGAGCTCTATGCTCTAGGGTTAAGATGTGTCCCAGATAAGTCTTTTGGGATAGTTGGGTCTTGGGCTTAAAGACTCAGAGTCTTTGTCAACAAGTATATTAGTTACTCTTCGCATTGCTGTGACAAAATATCTGAACAAAAGCAGCTTAAGAAAGAGGTTATTTATTGTGGCTCACAGTTCCAGGATACAGCTCATTATGTCTGTAGAAGCTTGAGATAACTGGTCTCATTGCAGCTTCAGTTAGGAATCCGAGAGAGATGGAATCCTCATGTTCAGTTCACTTTCTCCTTTTTACTCAGTGTTCTTCACATCGTGATCCAATTTAGAAATTTCCTTGTAGGCATGCCCAGAAGTTTCTCACCTAGGTCCTGTTAAATTGAAAGTGATAATCATCACAGCATTGAAGTTCCCGTTAGGTATTCTAGTTTGAGTAATTTTAATTTTTATTGCTGTGATAAAACACTCTGACCATAAACAACTTGGGGAGAAAGGGAGTTTATCTGGCTTTCACTTCTATGTCACAGTCCATCATTGAGAGGAAGTTAAAGCAGTTTGTGAGCTTTTCCACACAGATCAGGACTGCCTGCTTAGGGATGGTACTACCTACAGTGGGCTGAGCCCTTCTTTATCAGCTGGCAATCAAACAGTACCCCACAGATATGCCCACAGACCAGTCTGATCAAGGCAATTCTTGAGGTTCTCTCTTCCCAGGTGACTCTAGGTTGTGTCAAGTTGACAGTCTAACTAGAACATCAGGATTTAGTCAGGAGAAAATGTTTACACTTAAGAAAAGCATGATATAATTATAGCCAGGTGGCTGTGAATGTCTTACCTGGCATGTGAGTAGCTCATACTTGGGGTATGATGGGAAATCTTTTTTTGTTTGTTTGTTTTTTTTGTTTTTCAAGACAGGGTTTCTCTGTGTAGTTTTGTGCCTTTCCTGGAGCTCACTTGGTAGCCCAGGCTGGCCTCGGACTCACAGAGATCTGCCTGGCTCTGCCTCCCGAGTGCTGGGATTAAAGGCGTGCGCCACCAACGCCCGGCGGGAAATCTTATAAGGGTTGAATTATTCTTTGTCCTTTAAAAAATCTAGTCTAGTTCTTTGTTTTATATTATTGTTAATCTAGTTTTTGTCTGTGCTTTCCTGCTCAGTGTCTAAAACTATATAGGTGGCCAAAAATTAGTCTATTTTCTTTTTATTGGGAAGGCTTCTTAGGGATACTTTTAGGGGAGCCCTTGGCTTCTTTAGTTTTTCCTTGACCCAGCTCTGCCATCTTCTGGGAGCAGGCTGAATACATGGATTCTCGTGGAAGCATCAGAGACATTCTGTCTGTAATGATCCTTGTATTTGCAGACTGTATGCTGGTTGGAGTCTTGGGGTCTTCCCTATCTCTCAGAGAGAAGAGCAGTGAATTACTGGAGTTGTAGGACACTTTTAGGGGTATTCTATTCTCTCCTGGGACTTTGCTGATCTTAATATCACAGGCCAAATATTGGCTGTCCTCTAATGCCCCTTTATCCTCATTGGCTTTGGTTCCTAAGTATGACCTAGTATGACCAAGATGGTCAGTGAACACCAATCTTGAAGAATTTGCATTTTTTAGCTTTTAGATAGGGATTGATAAAAACACATTGAAAAATAACACCTGACTCTAACTCAGGAGGAACCATTTGTCCTTGAACATGGTCTGGAAATGGAGACTTTGTTTTTCTTTTAGATTAATCAGATAAACTTAGGCTTCTAAGACATGCAATTTTTCCAGATTTTTATATCAAATACCCACATGTGTTCCTTCCTGTTAGTTCGCTTCCGGACAACCACAGGACTTGATTCTGCCGTAGATCCTGTCCAGATGAAAAATGTCACTTTTGAACATGTTAAAGGGGTAAGTTAAGATTTCTTTGTATTTGACCTAATTGATATTCCGCATTGGGCTTCCATCTGGTTAAACCAAGTTGCCCCAAACTTTTCTTGCAATTTAAGCCTATGAACCCCGTTTGGATTGCAGAAAGTGAACAGTTGAGGAAGGTATTGGTATGATGATTATTTAAAACTTGAATCATTAGTGTGGCAAGCCCTTCCTATTCTGATTGAGTTCTACAGTTACATGCTTGCTTTGAATTGAATTCCTGGTGCTAGAGAGATGTTCTAGTGGTTAAGAGCACTTTTTGTTCTTGGCAGGATCCAAGTTCAGTTCCCAGCACCCACATTGAGTAGCTCACAACTGCTTGTAACTCTGGCTCCAGTGTATCTAACTCCTCTCCATAAGCACCTGCACTCAACATGCACATACCCTCCCCACACACACCATTAAAAATAAAGTAAATCTTTAAAAAATAGAATTCTTGTTGAAGCAGGTTTTGGTTGGGGTATTTTAAGTCTCTCTGCAGTGGGGATGAAGGAATGTCTTATAGTATAAAACTAGAGACAGGCTGACAGCTAAACAACACATGTTAAGTGGCTTCTGACAAAATGTAAATTCATATGATCAAAGTAATAGATTTGCTAGTACGTAGTTTTGCAAAGTCTTAAGAAACTTACCTAAGAGTCACTTCTTGCCCAGAATTTTCTAGTATGTAAGTATGTTTATATAGAGCTGCTTTAAAAACAAAGAAGTGTTTAAAACATCTTTATCTTGATGCCCTTAACCATACCTCACCCAGTAGATTTTCTGTTGCTCAACTGAAGATACTCTTGCCACAGAAATTGGGGACAGGATATTATTTATTTGAGAAGTAAACTGTGTTTCATGTCTCTTGCTTTATTCTTAGAATTTTAAATTGCCATTTTACCCATTATTTTAAGTAGATATATTTTAGTCTTTCAGTGTGCAGTAAGTGTACTTTTTAACTAACTCAGCCAAATCTTTTTGAAGTTCAACACACATGCTTAAAAGTACATAAATCATGAATGTCAAGAATGAGCACATATTTTTTTATCGGTTTTCAGCCCAACCAAGAACGTGAGAACTCCAGAGCCTCCCAGAAGCCTCTTCTAGTTTTTGTCTCCATCACTGAAAGGAGAGTCACCCTGTCAGAGACTTAGACTAACTCTGCTTCTGTTGTTCGTTTCAGGAGCAGCAGTATACGTAGACTATCCCGTTGTACATCTTTCTTCTTTTGCCCAACATGATGCTCTTGTTTGGGATCTGGCCATGCTGTGGAGAGCAGTGGTTCATATATTCTGATTGCAGAGTTTGCATTATGTGGTTATCAGAATATGCTTTTTAACTAACTTAGACATTTTTGGTTGTTTCTACTTTGGACTCTAGTATTATGAGTATGTACCTCATGCATTTTGGTGAATATGTGTCCATTCTCCTGGGGCTGGGAATGAGTAGAGCTTTATTTTTAATTATTATCATTACATAATTTTAGTAAGAATCTAAGTGATTTAGTCAGAATAACTTTCAAAGTCCATTGGAGAACTAGATAAATGAAAGGAAAACCTTCCTTATTCTAGTAATGATATCTTCTAGAAATAGTTTTGGGAAATTTTCTAGAAATATAATCATGACCTAAACAGTTTAGGTTTTCAGATTGCTCTTTGGCCTTAAGATGTGTTTTTCCTAATAGTTTCAGGTTAACCCTGACCAATACATTTGACTTGTTTCTCCTACTGAGTAAAAGTGAGAACATCAAATGATTTTTGTTGGCATAGTAAGGATGCCGTGTAATTGGAGATGAGGATTGGGAGAAAACCTTTAGTGTGTTTAAAAAAAAAAATGTTTCACTGAAAAAGGCCAAATTCACTCATATCTACATTAAAATATATGATTGCCAAAGAGGAAACCTTGATAATCTAACCATTATTTGATTATTTGGTAAATTGCACCATTTAAGGTGGAGGAAGCCAAACAAGAATTACAGGAAGTGGTTGAATTCTTGAAAAACCCACAAAAATTTACTGTGCTTGGAGGTAAACTTCCCAAAGGTAAGATATTCTCCCTTTTATCATGATTTGGTGTAAAACATAAAGTAATATATTACAAATTTTATTTGATCATATTATAACTGATTAGATTCAATTCCTAAGTTTTTAAAAATATGTGCTTATTCTACAAATAAAGTTCTGCAACTACTTTTTAGTAAGACGTAATGCTTCTTTAAATCCTTGGCTGTACATTTACTAAAAAGACGGATTTTTTTAGTTACAATTGTGAAAAAGGTTGCACATGTGGGTGTTTTTCCTGCATGTATGTCTGCCTACTGTGTGTTTGCCAGGGGCCAGGGGAGGCAAGAAGAGGGCATCAGATCACCCAGGACTAGAATTACAGAGTTTGGGAGCTGCCTTGTAGGTGCTGGGGATTGAACACAGGCCCTCTAGAAGAGAATCCAGTGCTCTTAAATCCTGAGCCATCTCTCTAACCTCATATAAAGATTTTTTTCTATAACTTTAAAACTAGTGCTTTTACATGGATATAAATCTGTTAACTTCATTGCTTTATACACAAAGTTCAGCATTTGTTCAAGTAGTGATCTTCCTAATGTCACCATCCCCATCAGGGTCAGGCACCCATTCAGGGTCACACTAACTAAGCACTGATGTTTTTGTTTTCTTTGTTTTGTTTTGTTCTTGTACTGGAGATCAAACTCACATACCTTGTACATAGTAGGTAAGCACTATACTGCTGAGCTACACTCTAACTCCTTAGATTTTTCTTTTTTAATATGAGAATTCTTGAGGATTTCTGTTAAGTAGGAACTGTGGAAATTGTCTTCATGATCTTTACAATTATGAAGACTACATGCTAATTGTTTATACTTTTTTTTAAAAAAAGATTTATTTATTTATTATATATACAGTGAGTGTTCAGCCTGCAGGCCAGAAGAGGGCACCAGATCTCATTACAGATGGTTGTGAGCCACCATGTGGTTGCTGGGAATTGAACTCAGGACCCCTGGAAGAGCAGTCAGTGCTCTTAACCTCTGAGCCATCTCTCCAGCCCCTACTTTTTTTTTTTTTTAATCTTTTGGTTTTTTGAGACAGGGTTTCTCTGTGTAGCCCTGGCTGTCCTAGATCTCACTCTGTAGACCAGGCTGGCCTCAAACTCACAGAGATCCACCTGGCTCTGCCTCCTGAGTGCTAGAATTAAAGGCATGTGTCACTGCCACCCAGCAAGATTTGTACTTTCATGTAAACATTTATGTTTTTTTTCCTATTACAAATAGCAGTTTGACGACCACTCTAACATAGTTTTGTCCTTCAGCCTAATTATTTACTTAGAATAAGTTTCTAAGGGATAGTTGGGTCTATATATCAATTTATACAGTAGTTAATTCAGTATGCACAAGCACAAGATTTGATCCCCACCATGGTATAAACTGAACCTGTAATCTTAACACTTGGGAGGTAGATGCAGGAGGATCAGAAATTTGAGGTTAGCCTGAAAAATAGGAGACACTTCTCTAAAAAAAAAAAAAAAGAAAAGAAAAAGAAAAGAAACAAATTTCTAGGAATGGAACTACTGCATTAAAGTTAATTTGTTTTTTGTTTGTTGTCTTCAAAGGAAGGTTTCAGGCTTGTAGTTTGAGAGGTTTTAATCCACAGTCCTGATCCATCACTGAGGTTTGAGGTGAAGCTAACTGCATGGTAGCACAGAGCTTCTCACCTCACAGTAACCAGAAATCAAGTGGTAGGGGCAGAGTTGAGAGCATGGCATGGCATAGCATAGCATCCAAGACACAATCTGTACTTTAAGGCACGCCTCCACTGACCCACCTCTTCCCATTAGGTTCTGTCTCTGACTTTTAACAGTCTTGAATGGCACCAGTAGCTTAGGGCAGACCATTAACATGCAGGTATTTAGTAGCTGTTTCAAATGATCCAAAGGCACTGCAGTTTAAGACTAGATTTTTAGACCACTGAGCATCTCTTCTAGAAACTTCTGGAAAAATTTCCTTAAACTTTTCCCACTTAGAGGTACAGTGATGTGATATCATATAGAGAATATTTAAAACTGTAGTTACACTTAATTTTTAATAGAGCATTAGATTAATTTATGGAAAATTTCTGAGCTTGTTTTTACCTTTTTAAAAAAATGTTAAAATGTAACATCACTGTAGCTTTGTTGCTGTTTTAATGTAATTACAAGAGCTATATACTATCAGGGATTACTTTTTTTCCGACTTACTATGGGAAAAGCTTATTGGTACGAAAACTTAAATATTTGGGAAACCTTAGAATAATTGCAGTTAACACTTATGTATTATTATCCTATACTCAACAGTATTTGACATCTTGTCAAATGTTTTTCTGACTGTTTGCCTATGCCTACATGTGCATTTTATTTCTCCCTTGAACATAAGAAAGAAAACTGTAGACATCAACTATGTGTCGCCTACAAATAAAGACATTACCCTAATTTTATCTGACTCAGCTCAAATCAACATTATTTCTTTAATATCATTGAGTTTTAAAAATTTTTTTATTTTATACCAAATGTCTAGAATATATTTTTGGACTTTTATGGAAATACCTTAACAAGATTCTTCCATTATATTTGGCTGCATATCTTTTAGTGTGAATTTTATGTTGTTATAAATGAGTGTATTTTTTTGTCTTAATGTTCTTTTCTTTTTTTACTTGTTGATGTGTGAATTTTATATATATGTATATATGTTTGTTTGTTTGTTTGTTTCTGCCAGAATCTCACTCTGTACCTGGCTGGCCTGAAACTCTTTATGTAGTATGTAGATCAGGTTGGCCTCGAATTCACAGGGATCCACCTCCTGCCTCTCTAGTACTGGGAATACAGGCATGTGCCACCACTCCTGGCTATAAATAATATTTAAATGGCACAGGAAAAACTAGTTGTAGAGAAAATCTTGAAACATTAGCAGAAACGTAGTTTCTTTGCCAAGTTTGGCAATATTGATCATTGCTGTCATTTCTGTTACAGAAATTAATAATTATTTGTGTGGAAGGTTCTTACCAAGAGATTTAAAAATAATGGATCATTCTTGTCTGCTTCTTTTCCTTTTAGGAATTCTTTTAGTTGGGCCACCAGGAACAGGAAAGACACTTCTTGCCCGAGCTGTGGCAGGAGAAGCTGATGTTCCTTTTTATTATGCTTCTGGATCAGAATTCGATGAGATGTTTGTGGGTGTAGGAGCCAGCAGGATCAGAAATCTTTTTAGTATGTTTCAATGTATATTTTGATGTTACATTTTGTTAGTTAGAGAAACAGTAATGTTTTGTTTTATTTATTTATTTATCCTTCCCTTGATTGATAATTTCTTCAAATGCATTTCTGAAATGGGTTTTAGTTTCAGGTAACTTAATGATTGAACCAAAATGGAGCTGTACTCTTTATTTAAACAATTTTATTATTATTGTGTGTGTGTAGGGGTGTGGGTGTGTGGTCTGTGCAATCAGTTAATCAGTTCTCTTCCACCTTTTTTGAGTTCTGGGAATTTGAACTCAAGTCCGTTTTCTACTGATGTTGCAGGCCCTTTACTCTTTCCTGAAATAGGCTAAATAGAGCCTGGTAGATGTGCAAGATGAAGTTAGGGACTGTTGAAAGTTAATTCTTGAGTTTTTTTGTGTTTCATTTTATTTATTGATTCTGTAGCATTATAAAGAGTTTCAGTTTTGATTGAATTAATTTGTACAGTTAGGAAGAATGATAACCAATTCTCATTTTCTGTCATGCTCTTTAGTACAACCCTCCAACATTATTATTCTTAGTAAAGTGTGACCTCTTTTTTTTCCCCTATGATTTTTTTAAGCTGACAGTCTTACAGGTTTTAATATTTTTATGTTAAAAAAGTGTTAATTTCTTTCAACTTACTTGAATTTTTTTTTGTTTGTTTTCTTAGGAGAAGCAAAAGCAAATGCTCCTTGTGTTATATTCATTGATGAATTAGATTCTGTTGGTGGAAAGAGAATTGAATCTCCAATGCATCCATATTCGAGGCAGACTATCAATCAACTTCTTGCTGAAATGGATGGGTAATTAAGTCTTTGTTAAATATGATGAAATATTTTAAAAATTAGCATTTATCCATTTTAAAGATAATTTAGAGTAACAGGTATCTTCCAATATTCGATATTTACAGACTTGATTTTATTCAAGTTCTTCTCATGAAGGATTTGGTAAAATTGTATATATATTAAATGCTACATGTTTAGGCAACAGAGTCATCTCATGTAAGAAGTCAAATTTTTCTTTCAATGTTGTTTGCATTACTAATTGTTGTATCAGTTTCTCTCAAAATTGTAAATGTGTACCTATTTTCATTTATTCCATTATATTTATAAGAGGAAAACAATAATTCAAGCTCAAACTGGTCTATTTAAAGAAAGAAAGATATGGAGTATAGGTATAGCTCAATGGTGAGTTATCTGCCTCCAGTATACATGAGTACCTGGATTAGATCCCCAGCGCTGACTCAAACTCCCCAAAAGTAAGGGATAATACAACTAGTTCTATATAGTTGGTGACTGAGTGTTGTAATCAAGTTAAAGCCTATATCACTGTTCATGATATAAAAAGGAAGAAATGTTGCCTTGAATGAACTCTCTTAATGTCAGTGTGGGGTATTTTGACTAAAATAGAGATCTAGGACCAAATAATTTGAATTGGTAAAGTTAAAAATAATTTTTTTCAAAATTTAATTAGGCACCCAAGCTAAGTAACTATAACAGGGATTTGTGATTTATGTAATTGGTGGTTTATTATCAGTTAAGGTTAACAATGAACAGTTTTATATATAGGTATTGTTACATGTAATCTGTGCTTCAGTTTTCAGTGAAATGGTACCTTTTTTTTCCTCTCTAGTTTCAAACCCAACGAAGGAGTAATCATTATAGGTGCCACAAATTTCCCAGAGGCATTAGATAAGTAAGTATGAAAAGAATTCTATGAAGTACTGATATGCTACAGCATTGTAGTAAAAGAAGAAGCCTACCATATATATCATCTTGCACAATTCCATTTGTAGGGAATGTTTAGAATAAGCAAATCCAGAGACAGATTAGTCGCCAAAGGCTTGGGAAATGTGACATAATTACCAATGAGCATAGAATTCCTAAAAAAAAAAAAAAAAAAAGTTCTAAAATTAAATCAAAGTGATGTTTGTTCAACCTAACATATTAAAACCTAGGTGGATTATTTACTTTGAATTCTGAACTGTTAAATTACTTCTCAGTAATATTGAATAACACATATCACATTTAAGCAGAAAGCATTTTAGAAGTGAGATTTATAGCATTAAATGTTTCTGTGTTGGGGATGGGGCTAGCGATGGCTCAGTGGTGAAGAAAACATACTGTTTTTATAGTGGATCTGAGATTGAATTCCATCACCCATACCCTCCAGCTTACAGCCACCCATAGCTCCAGCCTAGGGGATCAAACACTTTCCTCCGGCTTCTACAGGCACCTGCACTAAGGTGCACATACCTGTCCTCCTCCTATATTTAAAAAATAAAAATAACTTTTAATTAAAAAAATTTTATATAAGAGTTATTTTTTGTGTGATTAGTAGCTTGTCTTTTTCTAATACAACAATGCAGCATTCTAGATAGCAATTGAGAAGGGAGTATATGTGTTTTTTGAATGATTATTTTGCTTTTTTGAAATTATAATGACATCATTTCTCCTCTTCCCCTCCTTCAAGTCCTCCCATGGGAAACCCCTCCCCCCAACACAAACAACACGTGCACACACACAGACGCACGCACGCATGCTCGCGTGCGCACATGCTGGCGTGCGCAGACACACATGCACCACCAAACCAGACCTTTTTTCAAATTCATGGCCTTTTTTCTTTAATCTTTGTTACATGTGTATGTATGTGTATCTGTATTCCTAAATACATAAATACAACCTTCCTAAGTGTATGTAGTGTTAGTTGTATGTATATGTTTTTTTAGGTCTGACCATTTGGTATTGGATAGCCATTTGGTGTGCTCTTCCCTGGGAAAGACTCGTGTTCCTGTTCTTAGTATTTTTTACTTACCTATAGTTCTTTGTCTAGGGTTGAGGCATCATAAGCTTCCCCCATCCACCTTACCATAGCATGGCATCATCCTTGTTGAGGTCGTGTTTAGGCAACCATGTTGTTGAGACACTCTGAGTGTAGCTTCTGACATTTGTAGGAGATACACAGTCTTACAAGTTCCCTGCTCCTTTGGCTCTTACAGTCTTTCCACCCCCTCTTCCTAAATGACCCTTGAGCCTTAGGTGTAGGAGTTGTGTTCTACATGGATCAGTTCATATTGGGCTCCACAACTCTGCCTTTTGACCATGTGTAGTTTTCTGTAGTGGTCTCTTGTCAATTGCAACGAGAAGTTTCCTTGCTGAGGGTTGAAGACTACACTTTTCTGTGGATATAAGGACAAATATCTAGAATGTAGTTAGGGATTGTGCTGGTTTAGTAAAATAGTGGTTATAGGTTCTCCTCCAAGATTTTTACTAGCCCTGGGTAGCTGGCTAGCTTTCCAGTACCAGGCATGATTTCCCTCTTGTTGAGTAGGTTTTAAGTCCAATTAGATAGCTGTTGTTTACCACCAAGGTTTATGTGCCACTGTTGAACTCCTAGGGTTATTGTACCATGCTGATCATTGTTGTGGTTCATTGGTTTCATGTAAACAGAGGCTTTTTGTCCTGCCCTGTCCCATACCACTTGTAAATAATCACTCAGAGGCTTAAATATCAATTACAAACTGTTTGGCCTATTGCTCAGGCTTAATACTAACTAGCTCTTACAACTTAAATTAACCCATTTCTATTAATCTTTATTTTGCCTCGTGGCCATGACCTTACCAGTCTGCTGGCATCTTGCTCCTTCCACAGCTGGATGGAGTCTGCCCCTGACTCCTCCCTTCTTCCGCTTGAATTTCCCACCTAGCTCTTATCCTGCTTTGCCATAGGCCAAAGCAGCTTTTTTATTAACCAGTGGGATCAACACATATTCACAGTGTCTAGAAAGGCATCCCACATCAATGTCATAGTTGGGTAGGAATGTTGGTTACTTCCCTCTTTTGTAAGCTAGCATGGTTCCTTCTAATACCATGAAGGCTAGTCCTCATGAAGGAAGTATTCAGGTCCATTCCAGCTTAGAGGTCTCTAGGTCCTGTGTCTGAAATGCATGTGTCTTCATCAATAGAGATTGTGCTTTCCACCTCTGGGGCAGGCAAGGACAGTAGCAATAGCCTATAATGTTTTGAGAATCTCTTTGGGGAAGCATTGTCAACCCACAAGGGGAATTTTTGTTTTATGTTTTAAAAAATATATATTTAATATATATAATTTATATATTTTAATTTATGTAAACACATAATTATATACAAATATTTCCATTATATAATATAGAAAAACATAAATGTATATATTTAATATATATTAAAATACATAATAAAATAATAATTTTGTAATACTGACCTGCATGTATTATAGATATTTTTATATAGACAGTTCATATATGCTAGGCACTTTGCTGCACACCTTTAATTTCAGCATTTGGGAGGAAGAGACAGACCGATCTCTGTGAGTTTGAGACCAGCATGGGCTACATAGTGAGTTAAGAACTGTTGGGCAATATAAAAGATCCTCTCTCAAAAAGACTTACATATCTTCATTTAAAAAAAAAAATCTGTAGTAGACTAACTACGGAAACCATGCATCCAGCTCCACATCTTCACATGTGAGCACATAACCTGGAGTAACTAAACCAGGAAAGCTAATGGGACCACTGGAGAAGGGGCACAGTGCAATAGAGAGGAAAATACAGCACATGTGGTCTTCAGTGGGAAACGGGAAAGGGAGGGAGAGGAGAGAGAGCGCCATCTTGTTGTGTGTGTGTGTGTGTGTAAATGAACCTTTGTGGGAAACAGAAAAAGGGAGGGAGAGGAGAGAGAGCACTACCTTAGTTGCACACATGGGTCTAAATGAACCTTTGTTTTACCTTCTGGTCATTATTATTTCACAGAGGTGACACTACCTAGTCTAGGTTGGCCCTGGGAGTCCTTAGCGTCTTGAGTCCTGTGATGATGGGTGTTAGGTACCCTTGAACCCTCTGAGACTTACTGAGACTGTTGTCTGTGCTTCAGAGGGAACTGTCTGAACATTGATATTCAGAATTCTTTTTTATCTTTGATTGTCGTTGCTTCCCCATCACGTTTAGTGTGTGCTAGCATCTTCAGCTTATTAATTTATTTGTATCTGTTTAATTTTTTTCCCTTAGTGCCTTAATACGTCCTGGTCGTTTTGACATGCAAGTTACAGTTCCAAGGCCAGATGTGAGGGGTCGGACTGAAATTTTGAAATGGTATCTTAATAAAATAAAGTTTGACAAATGTGAGTTCAGTTCCTTGATTCTAACATTGTTATTTCTGGAAAATGGGTATATATCTAGCCATCCTGTTTGTGGTCCTTATTTGGTTTATGCCTCAGACCAGTTAATTTTTTCATCCCCTTTATACCCATTTATATATGCATTCTTCAGTTTGTGTATATCCCTGATTGTATTTTATTCTTGAATCCTGATTCCAAAGGAAATTTTGTTTGGGGTTTATAGATAGGCATATATAGATTTTAAAGTAAAAATACAAAATACAAAATAAAAGGGCTCCATTTAGCAAGAAAGCAAAATATGGAACAAGGCACATGAAAACATGGAGCCACTTGAAAATAAGTGACAGTAGTATAAGCTGCAATAATTTTAAGGATGCATCTTGAATCAGCCTGTAAAACTAAGTTTGTTTCCTATCATAAAGGGAGACCAAGATGGTATTTAAGAGAACAGAATTTTGACTGTGAGCTTGCTTTTTCAATTTGTGGTCAGGCTGGACGTTAGTGTAGGGCATATTTAAGGTGTATTTATTTTTATCTTTGTGTGTGTATAACTGTCTGCATGTATTTATACCACATGCACAGTACTAGTAGAGGCCAGAGGAGGAGCTGACCTGTGGATGCTGGGAACTGAACCTGGGTTCTCTGCAAGAGCAGTTAGTGCTCTTAACTGCTGGGCCATCTCTCCAGGCCCAGTGTAGGTCATATTTGAAGTTTCTCATTTCATTTCTAGCAAGTCCACTTTTTGTTTTGTTTTCAGAAAGTTAATAAAACTTAGGACTTTTCTGGAAGTTTTATTATTGACATAAGAATTTATTATTATTAACAGTATTATTACAAATAGTATTAATTAGTAATATTAACATACAATGTCATGTTTTGATGCATAAGTTTTAGTAAATTCAATTCTAGTTTTAAGATATGTATTTTAAGTTGTAATTCAGAGTGATGGTGTTTTTTCTACCTTTAAAACATGAGTTCAGCCGGGCAGTGGTGGCGCACGCCTTTAATCCCAGCACTTGGGAGGCAGAGCCAGGTGGATCTCTGTGAGTTCGAGGCCAGCCTGGGCTACCAAGTGAGTTCCAGGAAAGGCGCAAAGCTATACAGAGAAACCCTGTCTCAAAAAACCGAAAAAAAAAAAAACAAAAAACAAAAAACAAAACATGAGTTCAGTGGAAGAGCTTCTGTTTAATGATGGGGATTTATTATGTTCTCTTTGTCTATAGCTGTTGATCCAGAAATTATAGCTCGAGGTACTGTTGGGTTTTCTGGAGCAGAGTTGGAGAATCTTGTGAACCAAGCTGCATTAAAGGCAGCTGTTGATGGAAAAGAAATGGTTACCATGAAGGAACTAGAGTTTTCCAAGGATAAAATTCTAATGGGTATGCCTTCCTTCCCATCCCCTTATCCTGCAGTTCATGTTTTTCTTTGTTTCCATCTTGCTCTACCTTTTTTTTGGAGACTGACTTTCATTCTATAATCCAAGCTGGTCTGGCGGCCCTCATTTCTACTAATGTACCTCAGGCTGGCTGTGAACTGAACTCATGGTAGTCATCTTGCCTCAGCCTTCTGAATGCTGAGATTACTGATGTGAGTGAGCCACCATGCCTCCATCCTCCATAATAAGTGCTCATGTATTCTCTGTGTGTGTCTCTGCCTTCCTGTTATCACAGTGAATCATGAGCTAGCCTGGAACCTATTATTCTCTTGTCTCTGTAGTGCTGGGATTATAGGCTACCATGCCCAGCAGTTAAGTATACCTTTCTAATATAGTACATTATTTATCTTAGGACCAGAAAGAAGAAGTGTGGAAATTGATAACAAAAACAAAACCATAACAGCCTATCATGAATCTGGTCATGCTATTATTGCATATTACACAAAGGATGCAATGCCAATCAATAAAGCTACAATCATGCCACGGGGGCCCACACTTGGACATGTAAGTTTCCTATGGACCTTCCTCCCTCTCCCCCTTTACTTTGGTTTGAATTCAGAGACTCATGAATGTGAATCAAGCTCTTACCACTGAACCATATACCAGTTTAGCTTAGTTTAGTTGTTTTTTTGTTTTTTTATTTTAGTTTAGTTGGATTTGTTTGTTTCATTTTGTTTTGTTGGTTTGCTTGCTTTGAAACAGGGTCTCACTTCTCCCTTTGTAGCTCAGGTTGGCCTGAAATGCTCCATGTCATTGGACTGGCCTGAAACTTGTAATCTTCCTGCTTCACCTCTACAAGTCCTAGGATCACGTGTTTGAGCCACCTTGACTTACATACCTCATTTTCTTGTTTTAAAGTTCACTTTCAAATATACCTTTCTAGAAGCTTATGTAGGAGATTGTGACTTCCTAATGATTTTTATCCTTTCTGATTTTCTGAACTGTATTGAAATAAGATCCATTTGCTATAATTTCCTATCAGAGTAGTTTCATAATATATTTCAGGTGTTACATATTTCCATGAAAATATAATTGAAGAGTGATTATAGACTATAATTTTTAAGTATCTAAATAAACTACTAGACATAAAGACACATTTTATGTCATAGTGGCTAGTTTCATAGTTGTTCTAAGGTACTTAGTACATGCTACATCTTGAATCTTTCTAATATATGACTGCTTCAATATTTTTACACAGCTGGAAAAAAGTCCTAGTGCAGCATTATGTAGCTGCTGTTTGTAAGATGCACCTATACAGAGAATTTTCTTTGTTTTTCATGTGGTTTCATGTCATAAAGATTTTAGGTCATTAATTTACCAGATGACCATGTCTGTCAAATCGCTTGGCTTTCAGCATCATCATATTGAATACTGTCTGGAAAAATTGAATGACTTTGGTTATGAATATAACTATTTCGGAACTGTATCTGAATGTCTTTATTATTATGTGCTTATTACGAAATTGTATAGGTCTCACTGTTGCCTGAGAATGACAGGTGGAATGAAACCAGAGCCCAGCTGCTTGCACAAATGGATGTTAGTATGGGAGGAAGAGTGGCAGAGGAGCTCATATTTGGAACTGATCATATTACAACAGGTTGGTTTTTGATAGTACATTTACTTCAAATTTATGTTTATTCATTTAAAGATTTTCCAAAGTATGTTTATGTTTTTAATCTAGGTGCTTCTAGTGATTTTGATAATGCAACACAAATTGCAAAGAGGATGGTTACCAGATTTGGAATGAGTGAAAAGGTAGTTGATTTCCCATGTCATTCTTTGATAGGTTTGTGAGTTGATAGTATTCTTTTTCCTTGTCTGATTCCTAATTCATTTGAGACTTATTCTAAGCATTGCTCTGAGTAGTAATACAGATTTTTCTTCTACTTAGACATCATGAACTAATAAAGTGCTAAATTAAATTATTTAGTTCTTTCATCTTTCTGAACTTATTTTACATTTTCAATATCATTGTGACCCATGAGGCACATGAACTGTGAATTTCTAGATTTGGGAGAGCTGCCAGGGTTTTCTGAGAAGGCACTTAAAAGACTTCAATTTTTATATCATACATTTGCTATTTTGATTTGTCCCTATTTGATTCCAAAGTTGATATTTCATTGCACTCAACATTTTTATGTTGCATTTCTTGTCCCCCTTACCCCCATTTATATATAGGCTAGTACTTACTGTGCTAAATTTCTTGGTAGTTATTTGTTCAATTACTTTATTCCTTTTGATTTTAGCTTGGAGTTATGACCTACAGTGATGCAGGAACACTAAGTCCTGAAACTCAATCTGCCATTGAACAAGAAATAAGAATCCTTCTACGGGTAATACTTTTCTGAGCTTGATTATTTATTTTTATTTTTTTAATACAAAAATCTGCCTAAGTACTTTAAAAAATAGTAATAAGAGGGTATAGTTCATTAATAGAGAGTGCTTTGCCTACCTTATGAAATGCCTTGGGTTTAGCCCCCAGCACTGCAAACAAAAACGATAACTAGTGATTCTAAATCTCACCCTATCAAATATAAGAGGTGAAGAAACACTGAGTGTGCTCAAGAGATACTGATAAAGATTTGGGGATATGTTTCTGTTGGTAGTGATTGCCTAGCATGTACAAAACACTGGGTTTAATTCCCAGTACCACAGAAACTGGGCATGGTAGCACATGCCTGTAATCTCAGCACTTGGAAGGTGTAGGCAGGAGGATTAGAAGTTCAGGGACACCCTTGACTACATAGTACATTTGAAACTAGCCTCAAAAAAAAAGTTACATAGAATTAAAATAGTATGTATCAGATAGGAAAAGTAAGAGAGCAGCTGAAACCATTTTCCAGATTTCTGCCTCTTGTAACTATATTGCTTATGCCATTAACTGAAGAGCATGGAGACCAAACTGGGATGCAAGCTCTTGGTATGGGTAGAATGTTTTTGTTTAATAAGTTGCTAAATTTGGACATCATAATGAAGATTCTAAGTTAGAACTAGATATGTTGGTCTGGAGCTTACTAGAAAGGTTGCTTACGTATTCTTAGGTACTGAAGTTATCCATCCCTTAAGGTGGCTCTTCGAATGAAGGAAAAGGTCTGTCGGTGTCTGTTGAATGAGGAGTATCATCAGTATTAATTAGAGGGCTTGTCAAGGGGGATTTGCAGCCAATATTCAAATAGTTTGACCTTCAGAGGAGTAGTGCTTTCTGCAAGAGATAGATAATAATCTGGAAATGGTGATGGGAACAAAGAAGTTTCTAGAATAAGAGTAGGAATTTCAGGAAAGCAGTCTTCCAAGGAAACAGCCAGGCTTTAACTAACTGGGGGAGGGAAAAGAAAGAAATGCTTAGTAGTCACAACTGAGAAAATGAACATTCTGGAAAGGCAGAGACTCTGTTGAAACATTTCCAAACTCTTCTGTTGTGATACATTCCACATGCTGTTTATATTCTTATATATAAACCATTTATGTTTTCAAACAAAGCTTTTAAATGCTTTTTTAAAAGTATAAATCAAAACATTTTAAAGCCACATTGGTTTTATTTTCTCCTTACCTATGGTTATTGCATCTCTATATTTTCTTCTATGACTTGCTTTTCTCTTTCAGGAATCATATGAACGAGCAAAACATATCTTGAAAACTCATGCAAAAGAACATAAGAATCTAGCAGAAGCTTTGTTGACTTATGAGACTTTGGATGCCAAAGAGATTCAAATTGTTCTTGAGGGGAAGAAATTGGAAGTGAGATGATAACTCTCTTGATATTGTTGGTTTTATTACAAGAATATAAGTAGCCCTGCAGTCTCTTTTTGCAACATTCTTCAACCCCCATTCTTGACTTGGTATATAACTCAAGGATGTGAAACATTTTGTCAGTCTTCTGTCACATTATCTGATTTTGGTTATTCCCATGATGACACCCATTGGAGATTAGTAACCCATAGCAAGTACATGAAAACACAATAAATAAAGAGCTGTCAGGATTAAAGACAGATTGTTTGAAAAATGTCAATCAATCATGTTGAAAGTAAGCAATCATTTTGTGGTTGATTACTTGAAGTGAGTAAAAATTGTGCCTTTATCTACTGGTAAGTATTTTTTTTTTTTTTCAATTTGCAAGCTAAAATAATTGAAAAGCTATCATCTCCTGATAGTAGTATTTCTCTTTGGTAAAAAACAAATGCCATGGGTAAATCAATTTCTACATATATCAGTGGAAATCATTAAGATGTACTTAATTATGTTCTTAATTAACAATGTAAAATGGCCTTTCAAAGAAGTTTTTTGAATTGTAAACAAAGATATTACCAGAATTTAAATGATTATAATGTTTTAAAAATGCAGCATGCATGCCCATTTTCTTTCAGATTGTACTATCTCACTGACAAAATTGGTTTCAGAACACCAGTATTTTATGACAGAAACAAGTAACAAAGTATATTCTGAATAATTGTATAATTACATTTAATCTCAAAATCAAAATGAAACCAAAACCTCAATTCCTTTAAGGGGTCTTTCAACTTCTGCCTTGTCAGAGTTGGAAGGCTTATGCATCTGCACATATTAGAGGATTTATCAGTAATTTCATATTTAAATCAGTAGAATGTAGAGTGCATTGTATTGGTGTTATAACCAAATTACATTCTTGAAGGAACTATTAAAATACATTCAGTTTTCTCATTGAGGATGTATATGGTCTTCATTGAAGAAGATAGGTATAATTAAAGGGACCTTGTTACATGGTATTCTTGGCCTTTTTAAATAATCTTAAATTTTGATAACAATTTCAGACTGAAAATGTTGGTAGAGCTCCTTTATAATCTTGATCAAGACTCATGGATTATTTTCATTTTTCCTGCTTTTTACTTTCTCCGTTGTCACTCATGTTCATGTGCTCATACTCTCTTCTCTCCCTCATTCTCTGCATATTCATACATACACACATGGAAAACATTGGTAACGTGTTTTATCTAACCTAACTTGAAACAGTTTTACAGTCACATTGAGTTGTAATTTTCATGTTATAAAACTTGTTTATTGTAAATATATAGACCAAAGACTTTTTCTGTGTAATCATCCCTGCTATTAGGTTTTAGGATATTTTTTTCAATCCTTCAAAATTCAAAGTGACTATACAGATTTCCTTTGTAGCTTGTATTATGTGAGGTTTACAGTTTGATCACCAATCACTATAACGTGGTATCTCATCAGTGACATCCAAATCGAATACCTCACAATTCTAATCTTGGTAAATTATATGGCAAGTTTACTGTGACTTTTGAGTTTTTGTTGGTTTTATTGCTTCTACTTCATGTGTATGCAGAGACTTTGACAATCAAATGTGGATATAGATAGCTGGAGAATTTTCTGCTCTGCATGTCTGGTAAACTTAGAATATTTTGTGAAGTGATTATCAACTTCCTGTGCGCTTCTCACGTCACAGAAATCTCATGACTATCTACTCTCATCTTGTTTGAATGTTGCAGAGCAACCAACCACTTAAGGCTAGTAAGCTGCTTATCATTGCGATCCTAGATTTACATCAGATCAACTGAATTCTGTGAAAATGAGAATAAGCCTTTTATTTTTATTTTTCGTGGGAGGTTTTTTGCTTGTTTGTTTGTTTTGGGTCTTTTCCAGAAAGTTCTCTGTACGTAGTGTAGGCTAACCTCCAATTGACCATCCTGCCTGAGCCTTCTGGGTGGTTATAGTCTGGCACACAAGTCTTATTTTACAGGTCTTCCTTCACTCTGGTTTAACCATTGAACCTGTGGGCTGGGAACTGTCCTGAGTAGGCAGGACAACCAGAGAATCATGTTCTTGGTTGAACTCTGGTTTTCATGAAGGAACAAGTCATACTTTGTTGTAGGTCTTCTGTTAATTCCAAGAGTCATGAAATGGTTGTTTGTGATGGTTTGCTTGAGCTTTGTAGTTGACTTTTTTCAACTGAAAATGAATTTCTCCTGATATACTTACTTTGAAAGCACATTCCAACTGAAGCATTTTAAAGCGAGTGAATTTAGAAAAGAGTTTTAAGCTTTTCTGAGCTCATATTCAAAGCCATCCAAATGCCTGAATTGAATTATGGGAATTGGACTCTCCAGCATCCATCCCCAGCATGAACACCCACTTAAATAATTCATTATATGTGAAAATACCTTCATTTGGATTAAGCAAGCCAAATAAGAACAAAGAACCTGGTTGTAGGGTAGTAGTAAGAAAACATGCATTGAGTAGGATAGAAAAGACAGTGTGTACATTCCTTATGGTACACTTGCCCACGTCCAGCCAGCAGAGCATGAAGACAGTCTCCCAGCGGGGCAGAGGGGAGCAAGCCCAGAACATGGTCTAGAACTCAGGATTGGGCTTGCATACCACCATGAAATGCAGTAATGGACAGACCCTGCATCCACTCTTCTCTGGTGACAGTGAGATGGGGACTGACTGTAATGGCCGTTGGCTCAGGATAGCCTGTGTTCAAAGTGCCAAGGAAAGCCCTGCCTGCCAAGAATATTGTACTCAACAAAACTGACCTTCAGAAAAGAAGTAAAGCAGCCTCAGAGACAAAAGCTGTGAGAAGACGTCACCTCCTGATTTGTTGAAGAACTGCAAAGGGAGTTATTCAAATGGAAAGAAACTTGCTAGTACAGTATACCTGAAAATATGAAAGTCATAAAAGTAAACACTTAAATTTAGAGCACTCTGGTGATTGTATTTAAATCACTACTTTTAGTATAGATGTTAGTAGGAAAATATCTACAATCATTTTCAAGAGTTTGTGACAACAGACTACAGATGGGATGTAAAGGGTAGAGGATTATTTTTTCCTATTGAAGTTGTCATCTTAGTTCCTGTCTTGACCTCCCTTAGGAGGGATTGTGATTGGGACTTGTAAGCTAAAGCAGCTTTCCTCGCCGAGTGGCTGTTCATGGTCTTTATCACAGCAGTAGAAAGCAAACCTAATGAAAAGACGAAATAGCAAGTGGCAGATGATAGAAAGCAAAACACCATCAAGTCAGGTGCACAAAACATCCAACAGAAGCTGACTGGGAGGTGCTCTAAGGCAGCAAAGTGGAGTTCCCCATGGAGTCTGGGCAGAACAGAATGGTCCCTCAGGTGAGCTTTCCAAGTAAAAGAACAAATAGCAGAGACATACCAAATCAGGTGCAAGAATATCCTGCAGAAGTGGACTGGGAAAGATGGGCCAGTTGCTGGAGTTTCCAGTTGAGAGTGTCCTCTCTGCTCTGTGTCAGCTTGTGGGTCAAATTCCTGTGACTAAATTTCTGAATTTTCTTCCTCACTGTAGGCACTTCAATATTATGGAATAAACAATAGTAATGACAGTTGGGAATCTTCAAGCTGATTTCAAGGACACTTTTTACTTCTGGGCTGGTTCACCTCCCACCCCCAGCAGTGATGGGAACTACCCCCAATCTGTCAACAAGGGGCCTTGGAGGACACTGAGACAAACACATTTGAGTCTGAAATGGGGGCAGTGGGAGGCTGCCTCACTTCTAGAGTCTGCTCACTGAACTCTGACAACACACGACAATTTACCATAGTCATAGTATGCTGCATTACATTTTGCTCTTAAATTGCTTATATGTTGGTATAGGATATTTCTCCCTCAAGTTAGTTTGTAGCAGGTAGGATATTGACTTTATGTATTTCAAGCCAAATGTAATGAAATACTAACATGTAAAAGCTAATTTAGAGCCCTGTCTTTTAGTTAATTTGGCTGTTGCACAGCCAGTTGTTAGACCATCTATGTACCTTTAACTCTTAACATTTTAACATATTTAACGTACACATTTATTTTATAACATTTCCCCTTCAAGGATTTGGGACCCAGGTGTTTAGGACATGGGGTGATGATGATCAGTCATGGCTGCTTGGGAGCTGAATAGGGATAATGAATGAGCTGGGTGCGTCCCTCTGGGGTTCATACTAAGAGTAGGTGAAATGCATGACATCGGGTGATCTAGCAGCCCTTGGTAGATGGAGGTGGTTGTGGCTGACATCCCTTTGCCAGCATTTTTTGAAGTTTTAGGAAATGGAATTTGGAAGGTGCCAATCATAAATGAACAAGAACCAAAGACAAAGAGCATTAAGAATAGGGTAGCATATGATGCTTCAGGACAATTTGATGAATTCTTAAGGAAACACCTGATTAGCTATTTAAGGAGGTAGGTTTTATTTGATTAAAATATAATTACATTATCTTCCCCCATTCTATTTTCTTCTCCAACTTCTGTGCTCCACTGTCCCTTGCCCCCTCTCAATCTCTGGCCTCCATTTCCTTTGTTATTGTCACACACACAGACACACACACAATCTTGCTGGACTCTCCTCAGTGTTGCTTGTACGGATGCCATTTCACGGCTGACCACCCGGTATTGGATAACCGCTTAGAGGGCTCCTCCCTTGGAGCAGACTACTCTGGTTGTCAACAGCCCTTTGTTTCCTGTAGTTCTTGGTCTCACAGTAGGGTCCTGTGAAAATTTTCCCTCCCACAATGGCCTGGTGATGTTCTTGTCAGGTCTTGGAACTCCTTACCTGTTGGCCCCAAAGAGCTGAGGGAAGGCAGATTTTTGGATCAAGTGTTGAGTGTCTGGAGACCAGTTTACCTGTAGGCTGCAGGAGCTAAGAGGAAGGTACAAGTTTGGGCTGACTGCTTAGTGTCTAGGATCCCTTACATGTCAGGACTAGGAGCTAAGAGCAAGGTGGAGATTAAGAACATAGGGTCTAAGGACGGCTCCTTACATGTTGTGGTAGTAGCTGGGAGAAGGCAGAATGGTGTGAAGTGTTAGTATGTAACTCTGCAAGTGTATATATGAATGTGTCCTAGTGTGTGATTTTTTTTTTTTTTTTTTTTTTTGGTTTTTCGAGACAGGGTTTCTCTGTGTAGCTTTGCGCCTTTCCTGGAGCTCACTTGGTAGCCCAGGCTGGCCTCGAACTCACAGAGATCC